>CAUYON010065187.1:0-51930 GCA_963573935.1 Arctocebus calabarensis
GTTGTATTTTTCCCTTGACCAATATAAACTGACCATCTTTGTCTTTTTTGACTTTAGTTGCTTTAAATCCACATGTATCTGAAAATAAGATTGCAACTCCTCTTTTCTTCTGAATTCTGTTTGCCTGAAAAATTGTCTTCCAATCCTTAACTCGGAGTTTTAATTTGTCTTTTGAGGCTAAGTGTGTTTCCTGGAGACAGCAAATGGATGGCTTGTGTTTTTTAATCTAGTCAGCAAATCTATGCCTCTTCAGTGGGGAATTCAAGCCATTAACATTTATTGAGATAATTGATAAGTATGGTGGTGTTTTATTCATCTTGTTTTGTGAGAGTCCATTGCTTACTTTTATCTTTTTGCGTCAGTGTGGAAGTTAGGCTCTGTCCTTTAATTTCTGAGATCTTATTTTGTTGTTGATCCATTGTGATGGTCAGTGTGTAGAAAAGGTTGTAGTATTTTCTGTAAAGCAAGAAGACAATGGTCATCTACCTTTAACCTACTTAAACAGAACAATCTCTGGCCCAGAATTCTATATCCTGCAAAGCGAAGTTTTAAAATTGATGGAGAAATCAAATCATTTACTGAAATAAATTGCAGATTGCCACATTCCCACATAAACCTTGTGATAAGCCAGTGAAATCCACACTTTGATGAATTTGAGCTCTAGATATGTCAGGCTCCTTTTGCCATGTACAGGACAGGGCATGAAAGGGGTGGTCTGCCACCCTTATCCACCATGGGGAGGAGTTTGTCCTTTACTACTGAATTAGCACCCGACACTTATGGCCATAGCCACAGATAACGTTGTTTCCCTGTTAGACCTGGCCTCTCTTTCTGAGAAATATGCAAGCAATAGCCTCTTTGACAGATGAGAAAACTGAGGCCTTGGAGATTAGGAGGAGCTTGCTCAAGAGCATGCAGCTATTAAGTGCTGGAATTGGAGCTGTCGGTCTCCCAAACTGAGAACCAGGTGCTCTCCATGCTCTTCAAAATGTTTGAATGTGCTTGTAGTAATTTGGGGCTTTAATCTAACGCTGGACATGACATTATCTTGTTGTTTTGAAGATTCAGTGAGATGTTTACCCATGACACATAATAAGAGCTCAAATTCTGAAAACTTCTCTGTGTGGGGGTGGAGAGGAGATGTGCTAGACATTACCCAGCCAAACAAAACCTTTTTTTTTTTTTTTTTTTTGTAGAGACAGAGTCTCACTTTATTGCCCTCGGTAGAGTGCCATGGCGTCACAACTCACAGCAAACTCCAACTCCTGGGCTTAGGCAATTCTCTTGCCTCAGCCTCCCAGAATGCTCATTTCTTTTTACCCTTTCCAGCTTTATAATCCACATTGATAGGGGAGATGGGAAGGAGTTTGGAAAGTTTAGTCATTTGGGTAAGATTTATGATTGGTTTTGGTTATTGCTGTGACAATGTGGTTGTCAGACAGTAAATAAAAGGAGGATAGCCTAGGTCTTGGTCAGGTACATGAGTAAACTTTTGTATTTGGAGTGACCAGGGCCATCTGGCAACAAGTGATTTCCTGAGGCTGCATCCCTGTGCATCCAGCAGAAGAGTGTGTGCAAAAACTCTTAGCAAGTAATATAGCCTGATGCTAATAGTGATGGTGAAAAGAAAAAGAAAAAAATAAAGGCTGACATGCTTTTTTATTTGGAGATACAAGGAACAGGATTGGGTTTTATTTCTAGATACCAGAAAGTGAAAATTTCAGTGTGGCTTTTTGTTTGACTCGAATTTAAAACATTAAAAACCAACTGGTAGTTTGAAGGCAAGTGAGGCTCCCTTCCTTCCTGAAACATCTCCCCATACCCAATTTTAGCCAAATTGTGTGTGTAAAGAGTATCTTAATTGACCTCTGGTTAAGGAAGTCTGGAAAACAAGTTAAAATTTATTAAACCATAATGGACATCCTTGAGCCCTCTTCACTAATCCAACTATAGAGATTTATTTTGCAGCAAGCTAACCCCCAGCCCTTGAAAGAGAAGCCATCCCTGAGCTCGCAAGTCTCAGTCCCTTCTCATTCCTGCCCCCCCAGGGCCGATTCCGAGAACAGGCTTCAGAACAAGGAAGCACGGAAAGTCCCAAGTTCTTGTGATCTTACCCAAGTTCCCAGTGATCAAAAAATGGTGGGAAACTTACCCAAGCTATGTTTCCCAAGCAGTAACCCCCACCCTGAGCTAACCATAACGTCTGCTTCTGTATTTGCTTGCATGCTTGCTCAGCTACACAAAAAAGTACAAAAGATGACCTGCCTCTCACTTTGGGGCCGCCTGTCTTTAACAGCAGCGGGCCCCTGCACAGCTGATTTTTGCCTAAGTGGGGTTTGAGTCCTTCATTCTCATCTGCTGTGGTACAATAATTTACCTAGCACTAACTGGGTGCACATGCTTGCTAGCTATTAGTTGAGTGGAAACAAATAGCAGGAATATTGGACTAGTGTCCTAGAGGACTACAGTTGGAGAGAAAATAGTCTCCCTGCAAAGTAGAGGGATATTGCCAAACTCGGTCCTCTTGAATCCAGATAATCTTCATAATGAAGTTGGAAATGGAGGCTCACTTAGTTCTCATTCACGTCTAGTCTCTCTCTTTGTATAATGTTGGGTCTATTTTGAGATTCAGAAAAGAAATACTTTCATTTTCAAAGTGAATTGTTTTCTGGTTGTTTATTAATAATCATGTAATTTTTTCTGTTGGATCCCTGGTGCTAAATCACAGCCTTTAGGTTTCGTCTGTAAAGTGGGATCATGGGCTTCTTTACTAGTTCAGAGAGGCAAATTCTGGAGCCAGACCACCTGGTTACAAATACTAGCTGCCCCATTTCCTGCTTCCTGTGCTTTACCTGGGCACATTACTCACTGTCTTTACACCTTAGTTTCCCCACCTGAAAAGGGGGAGGATCATAATAATGGGACCTTCCTTTAGGGTGGTATGAGCTCTGAATGGCACACAATCTCTCATTCCATTCTTAAAACAAACAGGCAGTATCTGATTAAAAAATTCTCCCGGCTAGATGCCTGTGGCTCAATGGGCTAAGGTGCCAGCCATGTACCCCTGAGCTGTAGGGTTTGAATCCAGCCCGGGCCGCCCAACAATGACGGCTGCAACCAAAACATGGTCGGGCATTGTGGCGGGTGCCTATAGTCCCAGCTACTTGGGAGGCAAGGCAAAGAGACTCACTTGAGCCCAGGAATTCCAGGAATTGGAGGTTGCTGTGAGCAGTGATGTCACCACACTCTATCCAGGGTGACAGCTTGAGGTTCTGTCTCAAAAAAAAAAAGAAAAATCCTCCCACCCACAAATGTGATTTTTCCCTCTTATGACAATGATGGGTCTTCTTTCCCTTTCATTTTAGTAAATAGTTTTTGAAGGATTCACATAGCTTGACTAATATACTGGCTGGCTACTAGTAGCTTGTGACCAGGTTTGGAATCAGTGAGGCTGCTTCTAACAGTCTATGTTACAAAAGGTAGAAGAATATGTTTGTAGAGGATTTGAGGGGTACAGGTAGAGCAGATCAATTTGTGTAGACCAGATGCCTCCTGAACAAAATCCCCCAATATCTTAGAAAAGCAAACTAATCCAGCTGACTGACAGGCAGACAGGCTGGACAGGCAGAGTTTAGCAGCCTCTTTCTGTATTAAGAGGCCACCTCTGCACTCCCCCACCCCACATACACATGCCAAAGAAGACAGGCTATGCATCTGGGCCATTTGTCCTGAAAGGTCTGTGGCAGGGGAGGACCCAACCCCTGTGGAAATCCTAGGTCAAATGTAATAGTAAGAGCCAGATAATAAACATTTACCTGTCACGGAGACACTCCTCAACAGTTAACAAACAATTTGGTTGTGGGAGGAGGTGGGAAATACTAAGGGACATCACAGAGTGTCTCACTTGGGAAGGTTGTGTGCTAAATAATTTATGAGCAGCCAAACATGCAGGTTATTGTTTGTGGACAGATAATGCATCTCATTTTATCGCTTTTCCTTCTGTGGGTCCTCATGTGCACTGTGAAGTCTTTGTCTCCTTGTTAAAATCTCTAATTTAAAACAAGTAATCAAGCTCAGAGGCAGGGATTCAGAAGGCATAATCAGAGTTTAAAAAGCAAAGAAAAAAGGAGGGAGAAGAAAAGCCAGAAATCTAGCTGAAGTTATGAGACAGATGTGTTTTCAGAGGATATGAGAGGTTATTTTAGAGTATTAAAAGTTAAGAAATGAAAGGGGTCCTCCAGTCCAGAGGGAGAGAAAGAGCCACCTCAGGATAGGTGGAAAGCACCTGGCCTGCTTAGCATCACCCGAACCCCCAGTGTGGCCACTTCTGGAGCCTCACCTTCCCTCTAGAGACAGGCTCTTTGTCTCCTCAAGTGGTCATGGCCAGGCCTCAGAGGCCCCCTCTCGGATCTGAGGCCTGCCTGTAAGAGTTAAATCATGTTGAAATACAGGAAGGGAATGAAATATAACTCACTCCTCTTTTCTTCCTACAGATTTTTCTTCTTATCCTGAAGGTAGAATTATTCTTTGTAAGCATCTGAAAGTCATCAGAGGCCCTGCAGTCTGGATGTCATGGATGACCATGCAATGCAAGAAACTGCTGAAACCAAACATGTGCCTGTACCCAGGGCTGGGAATTTGTCATGTGCTGATGAGCAGTTAAAATAGTATATGAGCAAATCACAAGCATTCTGCAAACTAGTCAAGTTTTAACATTCATACTACTCCACAATGCATAAATGTTGAAAAGTTTATGCTTCCCCATCATTCATTTTTACTTTGTAATTTTCTATTGTTCACATTACTGAGTTGTTGAATTGGGCATGATAAAGAGTAGCTATTCCAAATTTATCCAATCTGCCCATCTATGTAGATGTGGACTATGGGTATGGAGCATAGTGTCTGATTCCTTTACGGAAGGAGAGTTATACCATTGCCTCTCACACATAATAAACACACAATAATACAATATAATGGCCTTGAATGTTGACGGATGTGACTGCTCTTGTGGTACTATTTTTGGTGAGATTATTGCAAGCCATATGGGCCCACTACCTCATCCCACATCCCCAAAATATATTAATTTTTTCATGAAAGATATGCACAGGTAGTAAATTATCCACAAATAACGTTGGATATCAGCTTTCACTAGACTGGATATTTATTTACTTAAAGCATTTTGTGTTGGTGGTTTCATAGGTCTGCTCCTACCTCCTGTGTCAGGGGGGATGCAGTGCACAGCATGCCCTTGGCAAAAGCAAAGTTGCAATATTGGCTCCCCTCCCATTTTAAAATTGTGTGAATTAAACAGAAACTACAATTAAGGGCTGATGTGTTCATTTTAAGTGACACAATGCCAAACAGGAAATGATTGAGCCAGCAGAGACCACCCACTTATTTATATCACTGGTGTGTGTGTAGGCGGGCAACTCCTCTGCTGAGAGAAAAAGCATACAAAATATCACCCAGTCCCCCTGACATTGTTATTTAGACAAGGGTGCTACAAAGCAGAGGTTGGAAAATCCAACACCACAGATGCCTGGCAGAGTGAAGCCCAGCAGAGATGCCACTTGGGAGCCAGGCAGCAATTATGACTGGGACCTGGCTCTGAGGTGGATGCTTCCAGAAAGATCTTGCCAGACCTTTTGACTTCTCAGGAGAAACTGGAAATCCATGTCACTTTGTGATTTTTTCTTTCTTCTTGAAATTTAACATTGGCAATTCATTACCCCCCCCCTTTTTTTAATAGTGTTGTGAACAAAAAATAAAAATAAATGTGTGGGTGCCTGTAGCTTATAACCTCTGGGAAGGATGGATGTATTTATGTGTACAGGATTGATAGGCTCTATGATACTGCCAGTGGGTCACCATGGGGAAGACTTTGTGGAATTTGGAGACTCATAGTCAGACTGGGCAGACCCATCTCTGCCCCATGCGGGAAGTGGTTAAGGTGGAGGGGGAGAGTCGGGAATGTAAGGTCAAATGGACTCCAATTTGTGCTCTCTTTTCTCCTACCCTTCAGCATGTAGGCCTTGCAGAAATGGACTGTAAAACAGTGGAGACAGGGGATTAGTCCAGAGTTACAGCAGACACTTGTAAAACTGCATTCTTATCCTCAGTTCCCATGTAACTAACCAATCCTCAACCCTCTAAATCTAACCTTGCAAATCCTTGCTGTTTTTCACCACCCCAACTGGAAGTGTACTGGAACTGTATAAAAACTCCCTTCTTTTGTCATGTGGGTGCTGAGAATTTTCAGTTGTGAACCTTTCTCAGTTGATTGGCCAATAAAGGACGCCATACTCAATTCAAACAGTATGATGGTGTTTTTTCTATAATTCCACTTGCATTGGGTACAACATTTGGAGGCCCCAGTGAGATCTCACTAGGTAGAGGGTTGACCTCCCTGCATGGCCCCCTGAAGAGGGCATGAATTATAAGTGAGGCACTCCCTGAGATGTTCCAGGGCCCTGTAATTTCCTGAACTCCTCCTGAGGGCTCCAGGGAAATGCCGATTGACTCCACCAAAATCTTGGGTCCAAAACTCCCTCTCGAGAGGTAAGTGTTCTTCTCTCTTAAGTGTAGTTCATTTGTGTTCAGGAAGTAACCTTACATTCACAAAAATGGGCCACTGAATACTCACTGAGATGCTAGAGCCATCGGGATGCCGGTGAGTGCCCTGGAGCCAGAAGAGCACATAGGGAACCAGGACAGCACACAGGGAGGACAATAGGGGCCCAAGAAGGAGGCACAGGAACTCCTAAAGCCCACCCAGCAGAGACCCAAAAAAGGAGACATAGGGGCTTCTGAGGGCTGCCTGGTTCTGGGTAGGCCTGTCCAAGATTTGTGGGAACACCAGAATGCTGGTGGGGAGCCTTGGCCTCAAAGGCACATTTGATTTGTTCTTTGTTCATGTGTTTGTGTGTCGTTGTAGTCAACAGTGTGCCTGTCATTCTCATTGTCTGTCCCAATATAATTTCAATTCTTTTTGATTGGGTTCACAATCGTGGGAACTCAATAAAGTAAACCCCTTACACCTCTCCAGGGCATGTTAAAAAACTTCACTGTTGGCTTCTCTGATGACTATGGAGTCCAGTAATCTAAGAACCACCTCCAAGTCATCTGTATAGTTGAATGGTCCATATTTAATGTAGAGTGGCTTTTCAATGGCTCTTTGACCTAGCTCTCATGACTATGGGCCATCAAGTGGTCACTGGGAAGTCAGGTCACCTGAACCAGTCCCCCTACATTTATCAGTGATTGATTGTAGTCCATAACCCCATTCCCTGGCTTCATGCATGTGCAGTGGGTACAAGAAAGCAAGATCACCCAATGAGAGAATAGGCTCAAATGCACCTGGTAGTTACCAACTATCAGGCAAAAACTTGCTTCTGCACTGGGAGATCTCTAATGCAAGGTAAAATGGATCTGTAGTTTCCACTATTTGATTGTAAGCAGTGGTCTGATGAACCCCTGGGTGTTAAACTGCAGACAAGACTGGTGAGAGGTGCACGAGAGAGGGTGTGTGCGGTGGGACTGAGATTGGACACTGAGGGTAGAGTTCCCCACTATTCCTCCCAGAACCTCGGGGAGTGTTGGTCTGCCTCATATGGTTAAGTGGCAATTCAAGTAAGAAATCGAGGCTTCCCAGGTTAAGAAATGAGTTTGAATTGTGTGCATATAAATGCTTGGAAACTAACTGAGAAGGGTAATAATAAGAAGGGGGTTGTGTCCCCTACTTTTCACATGGCAACATAAATTTGTGACTGGCCAATGTCTGTATCCCTGTCTGTAAAGTGTTTGTAGTTTTTCTGAGGGAAAGAGGTGAGAAGCACTCCTGGGAAGCCCATGTTAGGAACTATGCTGAAGAATTTTGAAAAAGGGCTTATGGGGAGACTGCTGCAACCATGTCTCTGGAAAGTTTGAGAACCTTAAACAAGAATAACATAAATGCCCTGCTGTTCAGGTGATCATGGTATCCTTTATGATAAAATTGGTTTTAAGCTTATTATTAAAGTTAAAATGTTCAAAGATTATAGAACTGCCACCTCTGTAATATTTCTAAGTGTGCTGGATTTGACTGTGAGCTTCTGTTCTTGATTTTAAACCTCTGAATTGTGTGAGGCCTAAGAGCACATTCCTCTGCTTAGGCCAGAAACTTCAGGGCACTTTCTAACCCACATGGACCCTTTCTTCCCTGCTCCAACTTTGCCCACTGGCTATTCTAAGAGAAACTGGATGTTCCAGGTTTTCTGCTTTCTGTCTTGGATGCAGACCCTGTCCTTCATGGCCATCTTTACCATGTAGCCATGTTTGACTTATGGGAACAATGAAAAGACATCAGAAAGAATGCCTATGCTATGGTAGTCTTACTGGAATTTCCTTACTTAGTGAGTCCTTTGTCTCACGGATTGAGAGTTGAGCCCACGGGACACAGACCAATGATAAAGTGGGGGTTTTTTTTTGGACAAAGGGACATGCAGACAGTGTGAAAAACATCAGAGTTTCTGGCAGGGGGAGGAGGCCCAAGTCAGAGGTTTCCTTCATGGGTCCTTTATCTAGTATAAATATTGACCCTAAGATAAATTTTGGCCAGGACTTGGTAGATGGCAAAGAACCATTAAAAAGTAAATGCGTGTTTTAACAAATGAATGAAGCCACTCCACTTGGGCAAGGTTATTAGATTTTGTCATAGGGAGGGGATTAGAGCCTGTGTTTCCTGTTCAGGATGCTTTATTCCTGGCTTTGCTTGAGTTCAGAGCATTTGGCCTACATGGTGTTGCCTGTTTGTGCCTAGAAATGGGAGTCTGATTTCTGAGCTCATCTCAGCCTGAGAAATGGGGGCAAATCTCTGAGTGGAAAAATCCTGTATCAATATCGTATTCCATAAAATGTCTCTCTTTTGTAAACTGTAATAATTTGATTATTTAAATTATTTGGGAAACTGTATCTTTGTCAAAAAATAACATTCTTGCCTTTTAAACCTTCTAATTATCAGTTTAGCCAAGGAAATAATTAACTTCATAGTAAACCATGATCCTGTTTTGTAAAAAGTAGTTTTTCTTGAGAGAGAAAAAAAAATTAGGCAGAAAGGAAAATAGCATTGTGTAAGAAAAGGATCTTATGTGGTTAATTTTGTTCTGAAACAGAATGATTATTTAAGAAAGTAATAGGCATGACAATCCAGAAAATTTAGAGTGTTTATAAATTGTGCAGGATTGAGTAAGGTTCATAAAAAATTTTTTGAAAGAATTTACATATAACCCAGTTGACTATCCAGTATTGCCTTTAAAATCTTTTGTGTCATAATCTTATTTGACAAACTTTCCAAAATCAAAACTCTAAATTTGGTCTTTTTGAAACATAAAGACCACTGAAAGGCTGCATAATATTCCATGGTGTACATATACCACTAGTTCTTAATCCATTCATGGGTTGATGGTCACTTGAGCTTCTTCCATGACTTAGCAATTATGAATTGGACTGCAATAAACATTCTAGTGCAAATATCTTTGTTATAAAGTGATTTTTGTTCTTCTGGATATATACTGAGTACAGGAATTGCAGGATTGAATGGCTGGTCTATTTTTAGATCCCTAAGTGATCTCCAAAATTCTTTCTAAAAGGAGCGTATTAGTTTGGATTCCCACTAATAGTGCATTAGTGTCCCCTTTTCTCCACATCCACACTAAGATCCATAGTTTGGGGTTTGGGGATGTGGAGTAATCTTACTGAAGTTAGGTGATATCTCAAAGTGGTTTTGATTTGCATTTCTCTGAAGATTGAGGATGATGAGAACTTCTTCATGTGTCTATAGGCCATGTGCCTGTCTTCTTCAGATAAGTTTCTATTCAAATCTCTTACCCACAATGAGATAGGATCACTTGTTCTTTTCTTGTTGATATGTTTCAGTTCTCTGTGGATTCTGGTTATCAAAACGTGTGGTATATGTACACCATGGAATATTATATAGCCTTTAAAAAGATGGAGACTTTACTTATTTTATGTTTACATGGATGCAGCTGGAACATATTCTTCTTAGCAAAGTATCTCAAGAATGGAAGAAAAAGTATCTAACGTACTCAGCTCTACTATGAAACCAATATATAAGCACCCACACTTCCATATGAATGCTATAACCCAACTACAGCCCAAGATGAAGGGAAAAGAGGAGGGGGAGAAGGTAGGAGAAGGGAGAATCAGTGGAGAGAGGGTAACGGGTTGGACCACACCTATGGTGCATTTTACAAGGGTACATGTCAAATATACTAAGTGTAGAATATTAATGTCTTAACACAATAATTAAGAAAGTGCAAGTGAAGGCTATGTTAATCAGTTTGACATAAGTATTTAAATTTTTTTATAAAACCAGCACATTCTAACCCATAAATACATTAATAATTGATAAAAAAAATCACAGCTATGATGTAATAATAAAACAACCACTCAAAATCTGAGAAAGACATGTTAAACTTAGTTAATATACTAAAAATGTATAGAAAATATTATCAAATATGAAATGATAATTTTATACATATTATATTTATATGTATATTCCAACATTATAAAATATTGGCCTGTCTTAATATATTCAGCAATAATTTTAATTCATGTCAAAATGTATTTTTTGTAACTGATTGAGTCCAAAGTTTATCCTTCAAGAGAAATTATTGGAAAAGACTGAGGAATTGTCTCCAATTCAAATTTCTGATGTATTTGTTAATTAAATACCATCAGGTTAAAAACAAACTTCTAAGACCTTAATTAGAAAACTAACATGTCCATGAGTATTGCTAACTTCAGACAGAACAAAAATCTGTTACATGGAACTTGGCTGGTTTTTTATGGCTTTTTGTTTGAAACATTGCTGATTCTGTGTTCTGTTTTCCAGAAGTTAAAAAACCCATTTTCTGTCTTTTGAGATATTTGTAGCTTTCAGCAATGTATATATACTTATGGGCAGTGTTTGAAACATTTATTTTATTTTCTTCTCCTTTACTTCTCTGAAATTTGAAAGCCATTTGTAAGTATTCTTAATTTCTGACAATACAATTATTTGCATAAGTTCAATAAGAATATGTTTTGCTCTGTAGGACATTATAAAAGCACTAGTATTTTACCAAGGCTTTGACTGGAATAGCATTTTAAGAGGTGTCCAAACTGTGTTAAGGAATTAAAGAAGGAATTAAAAAAAAAAGCCCATTGAAAAAACTGGCCATATACCCATCAATCATGTTTCCTAGTCTGCATTAAGTAAAGAATATCACTTTTTGACAGGTCTGGGAACCACAATTTGCTTGGGGACTTCAAGAGAAAAAGAATTTACCCAATGGATACCAGTATCTAATGGCACAGATGAAACCTGAAAGACTTTCAAGTCTAACCTGATATTTCTTATAAAAAGGTCCAGCAAAAGCAATTTTAAAGGGAAGAAAGGGCTAGGTAACTAATAATTATTCTAGCTCACTTTATGCAAATGACCACACCCAGTACACTGAAAGTACAGTTTATTTTGGCAGTTGAATTAGTTCTGGTATAATTTGTGTTTAGTAAAGTAATTAGAGAGAGAGAAATAGTTCAAAAGAAAAAAAAAAAACCAAAAAACTGCTAGCCCACTTGTATTAGATTTCAGCCTTAGCTGCAATGCCAGCTCATAAAATGACACATAGCAGTTTTACTAAACTGGTATGTTAAATGGGACTTTGAGATTGGCCAAAGAATATAAAGTTATATACAGTAATTATATTTGCTCTGATTACTTTAAGGCTCAACAAATGTCACCTGTTGGCCACACTGGAAAAATTTGTGCAGTATTAAACATTATCTGCTGTCTATATAGATACCTTAAGAAAAACACTGGAATCTGAATGAGAATTTCCAAGTAAATGAATACAGCCTCATAAGTGGCCCACCACTGATATTCAAGAATATTTGCTTGAATTGTCTAGCACTTCAGATAAGTTCCATAGGAACTCTTAAACCTAAGTATTATCTTAAAAATTGTGCTATGTCTGTAGAAAAATACTAATGTTCTCACTGGGTGAACCTTAGCCTTGAAATCCAGAACTTGCAGTATTTATAGTTAACTTTTAATGTTTTCATTCTGTTACACTGAACCCAACCTTCACTATGTCCCTGTCAGTATAAGGAAGCCAGATAGCCACAAACATCCAAGGTGGCTGAGATCAGGCAGAA
This sequence comes from Arctocebus calabarensis, assembly GCA_963573935.1. Lineage (NCBI taxonomy): Eukaryota > Metazoa > Chordata > Mammalia > Primates > Lorisidae > Arctocebus > Arctocebus calabarensis. Next base: position 12,196 of record CAUYON010065187.1, read on the forward strand.
GTCAGATGAAAGCCCTTAAAATTTCTATGAAAGACTGTATGAAACATACACACTGACCAAACCATTATATGAAATTACTAAGGGAAGAGAAAACAGGCCAATTAAGTAAAAATCCAGCCAACCAAAAGCCTTCAAGATGATAAAGGAAAAACTATGGACAGTCTTAGTGCCAGCCCTCCCTGACCTGGCCAAGCCTTTTTGAACTGTGCATATCAGAAAGAAATAGAACAGCTGAGTAAGTGCCCACGCGGAATGTAGCACCTTTGGCAAGACCCGTTGCTTGTCTCTCTAAGCAACTTGATGAGGTCTTGAAGAGATGGCCTCCATACCTAAGAACACTTGTAGTCACTGCCATGCTACTGCAGGAGGCTGATAAGTTGACTTGGGACAATACATAAGAGTCTGAACACCATACACAATGGTCACTGTTATGAACACCAAGGGGTATCACTGGTTGATCAACTTACACCTCACCAATTATAAAAGCTTACTGTGTGAAAATCTGAAGTTGGCTATAGAGCTTTCATACATGAGGCCATACACTTAGGAAAGAAGCAAGAAGAAAATTAAGAGACTTCTGGGGAGACACTTTCACATTCCTCTATTGGCCACTCTTGCCAAGAAAGTCAGGCAGAACTGTGTGACATGCAACCAACATAATGGTATACAGGGATGATCCCTGATACCTGAAGTTCATTCCTATAGGGAAGCCCCTTTTAAAGATGTGTGAATGGACTATACTGAGTTGTCCAGATATAAAGGAAACTGGCACTTACTAGTTCTAGTCTGCATGTACTTAGAATAGGTAGATGCTTTCCCCATCAGGATAAAAAAGTCTCCTGAAGTAGTAAAAGTATTGCCCAGAGAAATCATCCCATGGTTTAAGCTGCCACTCTGGCTTAAATTTGACAATAGGCTAGCCTTCGTAACAAAAATAGTACAAATAGATGGCACCTGTGGCTCGAAGGAGTAGGGCTCCGGCCCCATATGCTGGAAGTGGTGGGTTCATACCCAGCCCCGGCAAAAAAACTGCAAAAAAAAAAAAAAGTACAAATAATAACTAAAACTTCAAATATCACCTAAAAACTGTATATGGCATATAGGCCTCAAAGCTTGGACAGAGTAGAGTGTGTAAAGAAGGCCATAAGAGCCAGAATCGTTAAACTCTGTCAGAAATCAAAGTTTAATTGGATGCAGGCTTTCCCACTGGTACTATTCAAGGCCTCCATCAATCCTGTGCAGTTTAGCAGGGACTCCTAAAACAATTGCAAGTGACTGAATCAAACAGGATATTAGAAGCTCTAGGAAGACTACCAAAGAAGAGCTCCACTTGTGTAATTAACTGTGTCCTGTTTAGTCTTTTGTGTCTGTACGTCCTTTATTTCTGGGGAATCAAGAGGATCAAATCTAAGTCAAGATTCAGAACTCTGTCCTCCTCAAGCCAAGATAGAAGGAACTCTACACCATCATCCTGACCACACGCATGGTAGTGAAGGTGGAAGGACTCCTCACCTGGATTTGTCACAGCCAACTAAAGAGAGCTTCACTGCCCCATGGGAAGCAAAAGTTACTTTTATGATGGTCAACATACCCTTCTCCAACCACACACTGGGAGCTGGATGGTCGATGCACAGCTAAAGCCTGAGGAAATGCCTTGGGGGACTTGTCTTAAAAGAATTGTGAACTTTGGGAAAAGAGGAGGAATGTCATTTGTGCACCCATACCAGTGAGATAGGACAAAGGGGTAACTTCTTTATAACTTATACAAATGCAAAGACACCCAGAAGGAAGCTTGAATTCATAATCAGATACAGTACTCAACAGGTAATACAAGAAAAAGTAAAAACACCTATGTATATTAAGCCCCACCCAACCACGGTACAATTAAGGCTTGAATAGAGAATCTGAGAGAAGTCCGTCTCTAAAATCTAAGTACTGGTCCTGACCAGGAAAATAGAAAAACCCAGCCAGGTGACTCTAAAGTTTAATGCCTACAGTGCCATGCAAAGGTGCCATAGCAGAAGGAGAGAGAAAATTCCCACTCGTGGTTCTAAAGGTGACTACTTTAGTCACTAGCCTGACCAGACTAGGTACTTCCCTCCTGTTAGAACTTCTCATAGGACAATATATCCTCAAATAGATAATAAATTTTATTGAACAACAAATATGCCATGGTAAAACTCATAAGAATTTGATACAGTCAAATTCCTGCACAAGATTAGCCAATGATTTGAGTGGACATAAGACCACTGGCAAAATGAAAAGCCAAATGACCCCAATTTGCACTCTACTTCCTGGTCCCCGTCAGCACCCCATTCAGCACGTAAGACTTGCAGAAATGGGCAGTTAAACACAGCTTGTGGAGACAGTGGATTATAGGCAGAAAGCCTATAAGTAAGCCATTGAACAGTTCTATTCTGAGAAAATAAGTTTAAAGTCTTTTGTGAGCAAGGAAGGAAAAAACCTGGATAGAACTCCATATGTGACTAAAAAGCCCTACTCACATAGATGTAATGAAGGCCTGGCTTCATGGGGACAGGCCTGCAGGCAGATACCTGTATATCTCAGGAATTTCCAGACTACTCCCTAAGACAAATAACTACCTCCAGATGGTCTGTTAAAAGGTCAAGCATTCAATCAGCTCATTCCCCAGAACCTTGTTTTGTGGTTTTGTTTTAATTAGATAGTACAAGAATAGCTTGAGATAAGGTTAGTAGAATGTTTATCAATTAATCAGTAGACTCAGTGAGGCCAGCCAGTATGAAGCCTGGGTCATGGGATTTGAGTCACAAGATTGTTTATTGACAGTATGTGCATGTAGAATTGACTATATAAGTTGTGGTAAAATAAAGAAATTTCACTGCTTGCCAGAGAGAGTGAGTAACCTCCTTCTTCTCCAACATTTCATTGCAGGTCTTATGCTTTGCAGCGCCATATAATGAATAAATTCAATCAATATTTCTGGCATAGTGAGGCAAGAGGAGCTTTGAAAGGACAGCACAGGCAGTTTCCTTGAGATTGCTTTTCTGCTTGAAAGGCTGACAGCTTACGGTAAGCCTGGCACTCTGAAACTGAAAGGGCAGTCGCCCTGCTGTAAGTACGGAAACTTTCAGCAACAGAATAAAGAATAATGGCAAATTCTGAGCCCTTGCAAGATCAGTATGTGGTTTTGCTAAAGACCATGTTAAAGTCAACAGAAACTATGGTTAAACCAAAAAGTTTGCAAGGATTGTTTCAGGTGGTAGCTAAACATTGCTACTAGTTTGTTCCTCAAAAAAAAAAAAAAAAAAAATCAGCTAAATTTAAAAGTTTGTAGAACTGTTGGCAAAGCCCTTAGACGTGCCCACCAGAAGGCAGAATGCATAAATCAGAAATTTGGGCTGCCTATCACTTGGTAACTGTGGCATTGGAACCGTTACAATCTAGTTCCGATATAGAATGTTCTGAGGATATTCCTCCCCCGCTCCCTGAAGAGGGACCGGAGAATGAATGAGGAACCTGTCTATGATAAACCTACCCAAAATCCAGATGTTAAGGAAGAGTTAGAGAAAGATCAAACTGAAAGTGATTCAGATCGTACTATTACTAATTCTTCTGATAGTGAGGATATGGCTGACATTAAGAAAATGTTGACCCAGTGATGCCAGATCATTGAGAAACGTTATTCAACAACCCCCACTCCAAATAAGTATTTTCTGACTTTACAAAATCAACCTCTAACTCCCACCACTCCTCCAGGTTATTATTCAATGTGGTCAAATCCTCCAGACCTTCAGTTTGTTACAAAAATTCATATTCCTGTTGATCCAGCAACTTTTAACATTGTACAGAATGCCGAGTCTTCGCAGGTACAGCCCCAAGCTTCTAGTGATCCTCTGGCTGGTGCTTTCGCTTTCCCAATATTTCAGGAAATACAGGAAAATGGAGAAGTTCAAAATGGTCATGTTGGTATTGAAATAAAAGTTTTAAGAATATTAAAAATGCTGTTCATGCTTACAGTCCTAACTGGCCATATGATATGGGAATTTTAAGATCTTATTGCAGCAACAGTCTCTTTATTCCTATAGATTAGGGACACCTTAGCCCAGATAACTTTGAGTCCTGGACAATATATTCAATTTAAATCCTGATGGATGGAGGAGGTGAAAAAAGAGTCTTACCATAATAGGCAAGAAAATCCTCCAACTTTTAATTTTGATTAAATAACAGGAGCTGGAAATTTTGAAAGTATAAATTCTCAGATACAGTTTCCTAATGAGCTATTGCTCCAAATTTGAGACAATTGTCTCACTGCATGGCAGCACCTTGATGAAAAAGGGCAAATTAGATAGTTTTTCACAAAGGTGTTTCAAGGAAATAATGAACCATATACTGAATTTATTGTTCTTTTGCAATATGCCATTGAGAGATCAGTGCCTGGAGAAGATGCTCCAAAAATGTTACTCCTGCAATTAGCTTTTGAAAATGCTAATGTTGATTGCAAGCAGGTCATGGTAGGTTTAAAAAATCAAGATGATGTTACCCTTGAGCAGTACATTCGCGCTAGTTGCAAAGTGGGATCAAGTATTTTTCTTTCTTTCTTTTTTTTTTTTTTCAGTTTTAAGTTACCATGCTTTTATTTCTCCCATTGTTGCATTTTTTGCTATTGATATATACTTTATTTTACATATATGATGTATTTTAATCTCCATAATATATTGTTAAATCAATTATCTTTAAAAGACATTTAAACAGCTAGGGAAACATCTTGTATTATATATTTGCCCATATTTCTCCCATTTCCAGGGTTCTCCATTCAGGGATCTCCATTCCTTTGAGTAGATCCTTTCCTATCTGGTATCATCTTTTATTTTTTGTATGTCTGAAAAGCCTTTATTTCACCTTTGCTTTTGAAAAATATATTTATTGAGTACAAAACGCCTCATTGAAAAAAAATTTTTTTTTCAGTACGTTAAAGGTGTCACTACAATGTCTTCTGAATCACATTGTTTTCAGAGAAAAAGTGGCTGTTATTTTTGTTTGTTTCTCCATATGTAATGTGTCTTCCCCACATAGGTGCATTTAAATTCTCTTTTTCATTACTAGTTTTGAGTAATTTGATCATGATGTATCTTGGTGTAGTTTCATTTGTGTGTCTGATGCTTAGGTTATCCTGAGCTTGTTGAACATGTCACAGTTTAGTTATCATCAACTTGGGAAAAAGTTCAATCATTATTATTTCAAATATATTTTCTGTATCTGTGTGTCTCCTCTCTTCTTTGGGTACTTTAATGACATGTATATTATTCTGAAGTTTTTCAACAGCTCAGGATACTCTCTTTCAATTTACTTTTGTTTCTTTATGTTTCATTTTTGATAGTTTGTATTTAGTGTCTTCAATTATTATAAACTTTTTTTCTTGTTTTTTATTAAATCATGGTTGCATACATAAATGCAATCATGGGGTACAATGTGCTGGGTTTATATACAATTTGAAATGTTTTCATCAAACTGGTTGACATAGCTTTCATGGCATTTTCTTCATTATTGCGTGAAGACATTTATATTCTACATTCAGTAAGTTTCACCTGTACCCTTCTAAGATGCACCGTAAGTTTGGACCCACAAATTACTTTCCCTCCAAACATCCTCCCCCATCTCCTCCACTCCCTTGCCCCTTTCTCCATGTTCTTGTGCTGTAATTGGGTTATAGCCTTCATATGAAAGCTATAAATTAGTTTCATAGCAGGGCTGAGTATACTTTTTCTTCCATTCTTGGGATACTTTGCTAAGAAGAATATTTTCCAGCTCCATCCATGTAAGCATGAAAGAGGTAAAGTCTCCATCTTTCTTTAAGACTGCATAATATTCCATGGTGTACACATAACACAATTTATTAATCCATTTGTGGTTCAATGGGCACTTGGGCTTTTTCTATGACTTAGCAATTATGAATTGGGCTGCAATAAATATTCTAATACAGGTATCTTTGTTATAATGTGACTTTTGATCTTCTGGATATATACCTAGTAGAGGGATTATAGGATCTAATTGCAGTTCTATTTTTAGATATCTAAGTATTCTCCAGATATCTTTCCAAAAGGATCGTATTAGTTAGCATTCCCACGAGCAATGTAGTAGTGTTCCCTTTTCTCCACATCCTTGCCAGCATCTCTGGTTTTGGAATTTTGTGATGTAGGCTAATCTTATTGGAGATAGATGATATCTAAAAGTAGCTTTAATTTACATTTCTCTGATGGTTAAGAATGATGAGCAGTTTTTCATGTGTCTGTAGGCCATGAGCCTGTCTTCTTCAAAGTATTTTCCCTTTTGGTCCCTTGCCCATCCTGAGATGGGAATCACTTGTTCTTTTTTTGCTAATACATTTGAGTTCTCAGTGTATTCTGGATATTAATCTTTGTCAGAGATACCCTGCAAATACTTTCTCCCATTCTGAGGGCTGTCTGCTTACTTTACTAACTGTGTTCTTGCTGTGCAGAAGCTTTATAGTTTGAACAGATACCAAGAATTTATTTTTGATGCTGCTTCTATTGCCTGGGGGGCGGGGGTCCTCCTCATAAGATATTCACCCAGGCCTATTCCTTCAAGAGTTTTCCCTGCACTTTCTTCTAATATTTTTATAGTTTCATGTCTTAAGTTTAAATATTTAATCCAAGGACAGTCTATCTTAGTTAATGGTGAAATGTGTGGGTCCAGTTTCAGTCTTCTACAGGTTGCCAGCCAGTTCACCCAGCACCATTTGTTAAATAGGGAATCTTTTCCCCATTGAATGTTTTTAATTGGCTTGTCAAAGATCAAATAATGGTAAGTAGCTTGGTTCATCTCTTGGTTCTCTATTCTGTTCCATACATCTGTCTCTCTGATTTTGTGCCAGTACCATACTGTTTTGATCACTATTGATTTATAGTATAGTCTGAGGTCTGGAAGAGTAACTCCTCTTACTTTGTTTTTATTTCTGAGTAATGTCTTGGCTATTTGAGTTTTTTCTGATTCCATATGAAATGATATATTATTTTTTTGAGATCTTTAAAATATGACAATGGAACTTTAATTAGGGATTGCATTAAAATTGTGTATTGCTTTGGGTAGTATAGACATTTTGACAATGTTGATTCTTCCCAGCCATGAGCATGGTATGTTTTTCTATTTGTTAACATCTTTAGCTATTTCTTTCCTTAGTGTTGCATAGTTCTCTTTATAGAGATCTTTCAGATTCTTTGTCAGGTAAACTCCCAGATACTTCATCTTCTTTGGCACTGCTGTAAATGCAATAGAGTCCTTGACTATTTTTTCACCTTGGATATTGTTGGTATATATAAATGCTACAGATTTATGAGTGTTGATTTTGCAACCTGAGATGCTGCTGTAGTCCTTGATCACTTCTAAGAGTTTTGTAGTAGAATCCCTGGTATTTTCCAGATATATAATCATATCATCTGTGAAGTGTAAAGTTTGATCTCTTCTGATCCTATATGAATACACTTGACCGCCTTTTGTTCCCTCATTGCACTGGCTAAAACTTCCATTATGATATTAAAGAGCAGTGGAGACAATGGGCAACCTTGCCTGGTTCCTGGTCTTAGTGGAAAGGATTTCAATTTAATTCTATTCAATACGATATTTACTGTATCATAAATAAATAGCCTCTATCAGTTTAAGTAATGCCATTCTATACCCATTTTCTTAAGTGTTCTAATCATGAAGGGATGCTAGATATTGTCAAGAGATTTTTCTGCATTAATCGAGAGAATCATATGGTCTTTGTTTTTTAATTTGTTTATGTGCTGAATTATATTTATTGATTTATGTATATTGAACCAGTCTTGTGACCCTGGGATAAAACCCACTTGGTCGTGGTGTATAATTTGTTTGATGTATTGCTGGATTCTGTTTGCTAGGATCTTGTTGAATATTTTTGCATCAATATTCATTAGTGATATTGGTCTATAATTTTATTTTCTTGTTGGGTCTTTTCCTGCTGTAGGGATCAAGGTGATGTTTGCTTCATAGAATGTGTTGGGTAGTATTCCTTCTTTTTCTATATTTTGGAAAAGGTTTAGTAATATAGGTATTAGTTCCTCTTTAAAAATTTTCTAGAATTCTGATGTGACACAATCTGGTCCCAGGCTCTTCTTTTTAGGGAGATTTTGTATAGTAGATGCTAATTCAGAAATTGATATAAGCTTGTTCAACATTTCCACTTCATTCTGGCTAAGTCTTGAAATGTGGCGTGTTTCCAAGTTTTGGTCAATTTCCTTCACATTTTCATATTTCAATTTCATATTTCTATTGATAGGCCTGGTAGAATTTTGGGTATTGAGTTTTTTGAGAGACCAATAGACATTTTTAATCGTTTTGTCATTGTGGAAGATGAAATTTAATCAAAAGTTTCAAAGTGAATTTACTTTTGTGTTGGAGGATTGCTCTGGTCATTATGGAGGATAGGTTTGAGGATATTCTGGAGAGTTGGTTTAGTTGGCATAGCTCTTCAACATGTGAATGTCATTGAAGTATTTAGTTTCTCAATCATAAATGAAACTCAGTTTAGCTGGATACAGGATCCTGGGTTGAAAGTCTCAGGAGATTGAAAGTCGATGACCACCCTCTTCTAACTTGAAAGGTTTCAGCAGAGAGATCTGCAGTCATTCTTATAGTCTTCCCCTTGTAGGTTATGGTTTTTTTTATGTCTGGCTGCTTTCAGAATTTACTCCTTCATATTAACTTTAATGAAATTAATTATGATGTGCCTGTGGGATGTCTTATTTGGGTTGAGTCATGCTGGGGTCCCAAAACAGTCTGCTATCTGAATTTCAAAATCTCCTTGCATGTCTGGAACATTCTCTTTCATAATTTCATGAAGAAGAGCCTCTGTGCCTTAGAAAGCTACTTCATCACCTTCAGTGATCCCTATAAAGTGAATATTGGTTTTCTTCGATTTTATCCCAGAGCTACCTGAGAGAGTGATCCATTTTTGCTCTCCACTTCTCTTCCTCTTTGAGCATTTGAGAGCATCCAAAGGCTGTCTTCAATGTCAGAAATCCAGTTTTCTGCCTGGTCCATTCTCTTACTGAGGGATTCTACTGTATTTCTCTTATTTTTTTTTTTTTTTGATACAGAACCTCAAGCTATCACCCTGGATAGAGTGCTGTGGCATCACAGCTCACAGCAACCTCCAATTCCTGGGCTCAAGCAAGTCTCCTGTCTCCACCTTCCAAGTAGCTGGGACTACAGGTGCTCGCCACAACGCCCGGCCATTTTTTTTTTTTTTTTTTTTTTTTTGGTTGCAGCAGCTATTGTTGTTGGCGGGCCCGGGCTGGATTCGAACCAGCCAGCTCAGGTGTACGTGGCTGGCACCTTAGCCCACTGAGCCGCAGGCGCCAAGCCTACTGTATTTCTCATATCTTGAAGGGCCACAGCTTCTTTTCTCAATGTGTCTAAATCTTTGATGAATTTGTCTATGAATTCATTAAATTCTTGAGACATCTTTTGAATTATTCCTAGAATTTCTAACTCTAACTTTACTTCCATTCTGTTGATCTCATTTGCCATCCAAATTCTAAATTTGATTTCTAACATCTCAGCCATCTGTTTGTGAATGGGATCCTCTAGATTGGCTGGTTTGTCATTCTTTGGGGGGAGGGAGGTTGACCTTTTCTGATTATTCATGTTGCCAGAGTTTTTTTGCTGATTCTGCCCCATGATTGTTTTTCACTGTCTAGCTAGATGAGCAGGTAAGGTGAAATTGGATTGGAGACCTCTGGGGTTGTCATCTACCAACCCTTCACCAAGGAACTAGGACTCGTGAGTGCAGCTTTTCCTCTACAATTTTGCAAAGGACCTGTACAGTACTATAGTCTGTGACTCTAGTGGCCAGATTGGTGTAGTGGTAGTAGGTGACTCTGTCTTGTATTCAGCTGATCTCTGTACAATCCTAGTGAATTAGTGACTCTGGGTTTCAGTCTCAGCTTCACAGAAATAAGGGCAACTAGGACATCAAATCCCTCAAAGGTAATACCAGTCTTTAAAGCTGATGCTAACAGATTAGAAGAGGAAAATCAAACCTTCCCAATACAACAAAACCAGGGTTTCACCTTGGAGGGGCCTTGGATGATTTGTCCAGTTCAAGAGTTCCAAACCAATTGTCCAAAACAGCACCCACAGTCTAGTTGAGGGTTCAAAAGGTCTCCAACAATGAGATATTAGGAGTCTACTGGTAGCTCAAGTGTGGCTTCAGCACCACTGGTTTTCTGAGGAGTCAGACAGGCCCATCCAGTGGAAGGTTTGGAGCAAGAGGGTTGATGCCTCTTTCCCCACCTTACTCACCCTTCAACACTAGACTCTGGTAACCCCAGTCTCTGGTAGCCCAACAGGCAGTCTCTGTTAACCCAGTCTCTGTGTCCCAGTTCTCTCCAATAAGCAAATGTGCCAGAACTATGTGCCTGCCAAAATCAAAGTAAGGTCACTGCTTCCTCCTCATAGTTACCACATTTTTCCACCATCCAGCAGGGGAAGTTGAAGTCTGCTTGCCTCAGGTACTCAATGACAACTGGAGAAATTTCCACCTGAGTTCAATCTAAACCTTAGGCTATCCTGACAGCAAAAGAATTTCTCCTTCAGCCACTGTATCTTTGTTGCCACTGTTCTATAGCTCTGGTGCCCGTTAAAGGTGAAGTCTGGTTCTCTCTAGCACACCACAGAGTTGTGGAGATGACTCTCTCAAATTAAACCCCAGCCAGATCACTCTACTAATGCTGGTATTGGGTGGGAGGTGTCTCTGCTTATGTTCATGCTCCTCTGCAGTTCCTGGGTATCTGCCGGTAGTGCAGATACCCAACCCTACCCCACTTTGAGATACACTTTCTCAGGGCCAGGTCAGTCACCTTTCTCTCTATGTCTTTCTGCACTGTTACTGGATTCACAGATACAGCACAGCTGCACTCCCTCTGCCTATCCAATGCCCAGTCCTAGCCAAGAAGTACAGACATTTTGGTCTCTGCAGAGGTTGGACCTCTAGACCGGGCCAGTGGAGAAGGGTAAACTGGTAGTTCCAGGTGGCAAGGAAAATATTTGTTTAAACTTCTTGCCAGACAAGGGAATTCCTAGGCTCACAGCAGGGGCTCTCTGGAGAAGGAGCCCCAAATTTCAGCACTTCTCTCTGGTGGGGTGAAGAAAGAGAGCCTTAGTTCATGGCTCCCAAGTAAAGATCCCACAGCAAGCCAGCAAGTCTCTTAGGGGAGGGGACAGACACATGTCCTCTTTGGGATGAGATCTGTACCTGAAATCTGTTTCCTTGGAGTTGAAACTTACCTTGACAGGGAAGACGTGCAGTTATCTATCTCTTCTCCCAGCTGAGCTCCCCTCCTTCAGCTTTTGTGGATTCTTTCTTGCCTTTATCTCTCCCTCTGGACTGAAGCTTCTGTTGAAAGCTGGCTCCAGTCAATTGTCATCCCCCTTTCCCCCGTGTTCTTGTCAAATGTGAAAATTATACTTAGGGAAAGTAGCCAACCTGAGGATTTAGCAAAACACAAAACACGTTGAAACCAAATGAGTAAAGAAACAGACAAAAAGGCTACCAGACACACAAGCACACAGATGCACAAACAATCAGAAACAACTTGACATACAGACAAAAAACAACTACAACAGAAATGATGATAATAAAAAACTCTAAAAATCTGATGTAAGCACTCTCAGCAACCATAAGAAGCGAAGAAAAAATTTATATGTTATTAATAAAAAATTTTTTTTAATTAAAAGAAAATTAACAATTAACAATAACTCTGACAGGAAAAGGATGAAAAAAGAGAAAAAGAAAAATATAGAGAGAAAAAAGACACCAACCATCAAAATATTGTTCATATATATATGCACAACTACATGAAAGACGTAGGGGTCAACTTCAGTAGGAATATTTTTATATTGCAATATACTTTCTGGACATCAGGTGGCGGTGTGAGCGGTTCCCAGGCTTATACCTGATTCACAATTTACTTTGTTACCAAGGTTACTGCTGGATCTGGCCTGTAGAAGGATCTGGCCTGTAGAAGGAGGTTCCTCACCATTTCTGAAATTTCAAAATATGTCTGTTATCCAACTGACTGCCCAACCTCAGATGATTTGTTCCAGATGGCACCCCTATCTGGTGTCCAGTTTGGGCACAGGAGTCCACACTTCACCAACTTATCCACTCAGCACCTAGTTTCTCCACAAACTGGGAATTGCAATCCTCCCTGGCATTTGCCGCTGGCAGCCGTCGTTTCCACAGCAGCACTGAGATTTTTCCATCAATGTCCACAGCTCAATATTGTACTTTTGAGTTCAGCAATCTTCCAGTTCACTGAACACTCTGAGCTGCCAGTCTACACCAATATTCCCTGCCAGGAATAATCAAATTAATTCGTTCAGACCTGCTATTCTGGAAAAAGATGGCCATGGTGGGTCACCATTTTCCCCATTTCCAAATGTGTCTGTTCCTGGGTGGGATTCTTTACCCTTAATTTTCTATCGGGCTGCCTAGCTCCCTGCCACTCCAAATGGCACCCTTATCTGGTTGCAAAATTCTGTTCAGGAGTCCACACTTCACTGATCTTTCCACAAAACCCCTAGTTTCTCCACGAACTGGGAACTGCAGTCCTCTGTGGGGGAGGGTCTGGTTGTTGCCACCACTGGTGCTGCTTCAACAGTGGCACCAAAATTTCTCTAGCAGATTCCGTGGCTCTGGGTTACATTTTAAGTTCAGCAATCCAGCATCTCACTGTACCCTGCCAGCTGCCTCTCCACAACAACACTCCACACGGGAAGATCCAGCCACCCTCTCTCTCACCTTAAGATTGTGGAGAGTTGGGCTAGCCATCCGTCCTGTCCCCCATCATGATGTGCCTCCTCAGATCTGGTACTTTTCATTCTAATCTATTAACATCAGCTTTAAAGACTGGTGATGCTAAACCCAAGTGCTACAATTGTGGAAAACCTGGTCACCATAGAAAGGAATGTAGAAAGGGAAAAAAATGAAACTAAAACAGAGGTTAAGCCACCGGGTTTATGTCGCCAGTATGGCAAAGGTAAACATTGGACTAATGAATGCCATTCAGTTAACAACAAAGATGGCAATATTTTACTTTCTACTCAGAACCAGGGAAACTCCGATGCAAGAGTAGCTCAAAACCCTCTGAAAAAACAATTTGAGCCCCCTTCTAGAACAGTTTATGGTGAACAACAGACCCATGCTCAAATGAATCAGAACTAAGTTCAAAAAACAAAATTCAGGTCCAAGATTGATTTCATGCCACTCAGGGTAGTGCACTGTTAACCTTAATAGTGGAAACTCCTAAAAAAATTACCTTCTAAAATGTATGGTCCCATACATTCAGGGAATATAGGATTAATATTAGGAAGAAGCAGCTTTCTTATGGAAGGACTTTGTGTTCACCTAGGAATAATTGATGAGGATTATAAGGGTGAAATCTTAATAATGGCTTCAGACATAAAAAATATCCAATTGTCTACAGGACATCACGTGGCTCGTATATTAATTTTACCTTATCATAAGGGCAAAACAGCTCCCATTACGAGGGAAGGTGATTTTGGAAGCACAGGAAAACATGTTTTTTGGCATACTTTCCTAAATGATGTTTGCCCTCAATGTAAAGTAACTTTTGCAAATGATATTTTAATTGAAGGGCTACTATACACAGGAGCAGATGTTTCCATTATTGCTTCTCATATGTGGCCCAGATACTGGCCAAAAACACAAGTAAGAGCCACCTTCATTGGAATTGGAACAATGACTAATATTGAACAAAGTTCTTTTGAAATAACATGTCAAGGACCTGAGGGACAGGCAGCTCATATTCGTCCCTATGTTGCACCTATAGCAATTACTTTGTGGGGCTGAGATTTGTTACAGCAATGGGGAGCTATGCTTACCATCCCCACAATTTTAAAAGCTACTAAAAAATATAATGTTTAACATGGGCTATGAGCCAACTCAGCCCAGTCCTTCTAGAAAACCTGAAATAACTCAAATTTGCCATGATTAAACAGGCCTAGAGTTTCCTTCCTTATCAGAGGATTTTTCCTAGGGGCCTCTGCTCAGTGCATCACCCTCTCCTTGCAATGGAAAACAGATAAACTGGTTTGGGTGGAGCAGTGACCCCTTCCTCTGGTAAAATTACAAGTGCTACATCAATTAATTGATGAGCAATTACAAGCTGGTCACATTGAACATTTGACCAGCACATGGAATTCTACAATATTTGTAATTAAAAAGAAATCAGGAAAATGGAGCATGTTAACAGATTTAAGAAAGATTAGTGCAGTTTTTCAGCCACTGGGTTCTTTGCATCCTGGGATTCCTAATCCTACTTTAATACCAAATCATTATCCCATAATTATTATTTATTTAAAAGATTGCTTTTTGTACCATTCACTTATAACCTAAGGATGAGGAACACTTTGCTTTTACCATCCCTTCCTTAAAAGCCTACTCAGAGGTTCCATTGGAAAATATTACCTCATGGAATGCAAAAAAGTCCCACCTTGTGTCAATTGCTTATAAATCAACCTTTACAAGAACTTAGAAAAGCCTTTCCAGAAAGCATGTGCTTACATTATATGGATAATATATTATTAGCTCACCCATGTTCTAACAAATTACAATATTTGTATCAGTTGGAGTGTCTTCAATTTAAAGAATATGGTCTTCAATTAGCAGACGATAAAGTTCAAAACTCAGGAATCTTGGGAATATTTATGATATCGTATTACTGCTCAAAATATTATTCTTCAAAAAGTTCAAATTAGAAGAAACTCCCTTCAAACTTTAAATGATTTTCAAAACTTATTAGGGGATACTAATTGGATACGACCAACCTTAGGGATTCCTACTTATTCTCTTACTAATGTGTTTTCCATTTTGGAAAGGGATCCTAATCTCCATAGCCCTAGAAAACTTGCTCCAGAGCTGAAAAAGAATTGTAATGGATTGAGGAACATATTCAGGATGCTCAGTTAAATCAGATTTCTCAATTTGATAATTCTACAATTATGTTTTTCCATCTACGCACTCTCCTACAGGACCGATTGTACAAGAAACAGCTTTTGTTGAATGGTGCTTTTTGCCAAATAAAGCATCTAAAAAAATGGAAACATATGTTCAAAAATGGCTCTTATAATTTTAAAGGGAAGACAGTGATTAAAACAGTTAGCCGAGATCCTGAAAAAAAAAAAATCATTGTTCTTTTAACTAATAGGCAAATTTCTGATGTGCTTATGTTAAATGTAGATCGGCAAATTGCATTATCATACCATATTGGAATAATAGATAATCATTACCCTCCAGATAAAAGAATTCAATTCCTTAAAAATACTTCTTGGATTCTACATAAAATAGTAAAATTGGAACCAAATCCTAATGCAAAGACATTTTATACAGATGCAAATAATATCGGAATAGCTAGATATTTACGTCCTAATACTCATAAAGAGCAATAATCCCCTTATTCATCTATAAAACAGGCTGAATTATTTGCTATTATATTACTTTTAACAGACTATCCTAACCAAGCAATTAACATTATCAGCAACTCTGAATATTCTACTCATGTAGTTCAAATTATTGAAACTGTTACTTTACCATCTGGCACACAGAAACTTATTTTGTTATTTTCTTCTCTTCAGCAATTAATTAGAAACAGATCACACACCCAGATATATATTACTCATATAAGAGCTCATTCTAATTTATCAGGACCCATTTCATTGGGCAATCAAACTATTGATCAATTAGTAGGTTCAGTTTTATCTGCCCAACATGAGCATGCTTTACATCATACCAATGTTCAAGCTTTAAAAAGAAGACATGACATTTCTTGGCATACTGCTAGAGTTATAATACACTCTTGCCCTACTTGGCAACTTTTAACACCTCCACATTTACTTATGGGAGTTAATCCTAGAGGGCTATTATCTAATCAATTATGGCAAATGGATATCACTAAATTCCAAGAATTTGGAGAATTAAAATATATTCACTATTCTATAGATACTTATTCTCATTTTTTATGGGCTTGAGCAATGACATCAGAAAAGGCCGATGCTGTAATTTCTCATCTATTAGAAGCCTTTTCAGTCATGGGCAAACCTCAAACTACAAAAAAAAGAATAATGGTTCTGCCTGTATTTCTAATAAATGTCAAGCCTTTTAAAAATTACATAATATAAATCATTTTACTGGCATTCCTGGTAATAGTACAGGACAAACCATCATTGAAAGACAAAATAGACTCTAAAAGAAATGCTTCTTAAACAAAAAAAATGGGGGAGAGCAATATAATGTCACCCCAAGAAATAGATTATATTCAGATCTTTTTACCTTAAGTTTTTTGAATATGAATGATAAAGATGAGATTCCAGCCTATAAACATTGGATAACAGTTAATTTTCCTCCATTAAATCAGCCTGTTTATTATAAACACACTTGAACAAAATCATGGATTCCAGAAAATGTTATACATTGGGGAAGAGGTTATGCTTATATTTCTACAGGAAATACTAAACTTTGGGTTCCAGATAAAAATCTGAAACTATGACATGGCCGCCCAGAAAAACCTGGAAAATGGAGAGACAAATGATGTCACGCTTGGATAAACTAAAGCTGATGACAACATGGAGGAAGAAATGATCAGCTTTACCCCAAACAAAGGAAGCACCCTTGCTGACTTGAGGATAGGTAAAGAAATTGTGCCATCAAGGGAAGGGACTGGTGAATCACACCCAACAGCAGATGAATTCCTCCCATCTATTTTTAACAATAATGGCTCTCTTAACGGTTCAGGCTCAAGGACAGAGTCATGAATATTGGACTTACATACTTAGCCCTCCTTTACTTCAAAGAGTTAGCTGGCTGGAACCTACTGTTCCTATTTATGTTAGTGATTCTTCTTGGTTCCCTATGACACCATAGGACCATTTAAACATAATGAAGGCATAATGATTTTTAAGTGTACAATGGGAGTGACTGGTCCTCCTATGTGTTTTGGAGATCACCTCAGTTGTCTTAATATGTCTGTCCAACCTTGGGTTAGCTTGTATAAACACAAGCCGGAAAATCCAGAACAACTTTCTGAAATTTTTATGTTTAAGCACTTATTCATTATATAAGTTTCACATTGACAGGATTTCTTTTAATCCAGAATTACCACTGTGTAAGATGTATATGTTTTCAGAAGTCCGTGAATGGGTGCATTGAACTAAATGTAAAGAGAAATTTTCTTATATGCTTATGAAAAACCCAGGTGATGAAGTAATTGACTGGGGGCCTATGGCTTATTTAGAAACAGCATCTGGGTCACCAGTGCCACTTGAAATTCAACAAAATAAAGATAAAGTGGCAATAGCTATTTTTCAATGTATGCTTTGGAAAAATAGTGGGTTTTCACCCCCGCACCTGGCATTACAGCATATCTGAAACAAACACTTTTGGAAAATTGCTGCTGCATTACAACCTATTAAAGGATGGACTGGAGGATTGTATTATATCAAAAACCTCTAGCAATATCAAATGAAGTTTGTAGAAAATAAGACTAAATACATTCAAGCTTGCTTATAATTGCCTTTTGTCTGGTTAAAAGGAAATGTTGGAATAAAATAACCAGAGAATTGTTTTGTCCTGCTTGTCAAATGTTCACTTGTATTAACAATTCTTTAAGTTTTAATCCATCTAAGGAACAATTGTATTTGCTGAGAGTGGTGCATACCAGAGTATGGTTGCCAATTAATTTGACCAGGCCTTGGCAAGAATCCCCAGCACTCTCAATCTTTCAACTTTTAGCAGATAATATCCTGAAGAGAAGCAGGTGATTTCCCAGCTTGCTCATTGCTGCCATCTTGGGGATCATTGCTGTGACTGCCACAGCTGCAACAGTTGGTGTTGCATGAATGGAGAACATTACAACTCAAAACTTTGGGCATGCCTGTGGCTCAAAGGAGGAGGGCACCAGCCCCATATGCTGGAAGTGGTGGGTTCAAACCCAGCCCCAGCCCCAAACTACAAAAAACTCAAAACTTTGTGGCCAAGTGGCACAAGAACTCTGAACAATTATGGAGTGCCCCCAAACAGATTGACACTGATAGCCCAGAGTCACAGCAAACCCTTGTTAAATGACAATCCTATCCTCAGTTCTTCTGGTAACTAACCAACCCCATCCACGTAAATCTAACCTTGCAAAACTTTGCTCTTCTCCCCCATTCCAACTAAAAGAAAGGTATAAAAACTCTCTTTTTTTGTTATACAGGTGCTGAGAATTTTCAGGTGTGAGCCTTTCTCAGTTGGCCAGCCAATAAAGCACCCCATACTCAATTCAAACAGTGTACTAGCATTTTCTCCTACAATTCAGCTCGCATTGAGCACAACAGGGAGACAGGTTTGGGGAGTTTTTATAGAGATATTGAATTTTTCTGGAGGGAACAGGAGGAAAATGCAAAGCTGCCTAATACCTAAAAATAACCAAGTCCTTTAGTGCCCTCTATTAATGTATGAATGGGATGAAGAGTGGCAGCTGGGACTGAAGTCACCACATGGCATCCAAGAGCACAGAGCACTTGAATTTTCCTGGAGAGGAAAGCAGCAGGACATTTCAGATAGGGAGCACAGCCCAGGTAAGGGCAACTGTTAAGGGTCACCTGTTCAGAAGTGTGACTTGCACAAACAAAGGAAGCCACCTGCAAGACTCTGAGCAGAGTGAAGAATATCAAGGTTGAGATATGCATGCACCTCACAGGGAAGATGCTCAAGGGTAATAATTTTCATGTCCTTTTTGCCCAGCCCCTGTGATTGCAGTGCTCACTAAGGGACATGAATTTTCAGCCTCTTAGGGAAAAGAAGAGACCCACCCAACCTGTATCACAGGAAGGCTTTAGTGTGCCTGACAGAACATAATTAAATGCTTAATTGTGTGGTGCCTCAGACCAGTGGCGCTCTGCAGGCATGATGGGTCCCATGAAAGGCTTTGATGAGAAGTCAGGGGCAGCGCCTTTGGCTCAGTGAGTAGGGTGCCGGCCCCATATACTGAGGGTAGCCAAACTGCAACAAAAAATAGCTGGGTGTTTTGGTGGGTGCCTGTAGTCCCAGCTACTCAGGAGGCTGAGGCAAGAAAATTGCCTAAGCCCAAGAGCTGAAAGTTGCTGTGAGCTGTGACTCCATGGCACTCTACCAAGGGAGACAAAGTGAGACTCTGTTTCAAAAAAAAAAAAAAGAAAGAAAGAAAGAAAAGAAAAGATAAGAAAAGAAGAAGTCAGGGTTTTGGCAGGTCACACTGGCAGAAGATTTAGAAGCTGGAGGTGGGAAAATGTCTTTTATAATGGTGGTGTGTATTAGGTAAGAAGGGGTTGCAATTTGGAAAGCAAGGCCAAAATGCCCAGATACTCTTGTAAGAAATAGGGCGCTATGGAAGAGTAGATAGAAGGGGTGGGAACACTTACAGACAAGATACTTACAGAGAGTATGGTAGCAGATTCTACTTATTTCTCAACCCCTGTGGTGTTGCCTTACCTGTTCCTTGTGTTGCAGGTCTCACAGGCTGTTGATGTGCCATATCCCCTCCTGAAGTTTTAAGTATCCCCAGGAGAAGTTCAACGTCACCTCTGTGACACTGGAAACATATTCTTAGCTGTGGCCATCTCCTGATGTGGTAGGGTGTTGGGCTCTGCCTGGTCACTGAAAATCAGTAACTGGTTCACTTTTTAAGGAGCTTTCAAAATAAATGTTTAGATATAGTATAGATTTAGAATTATTGATAATTTGCATAGATAGTAGAGAAGATTCCCATAGATCACACAGCCATGTTCCAGTGTTATTGGCATCTTACATCAATGGGGGTTCATTTGTCACAATTAATGAACCAATATGGACACACTATAAAGTCCATATTTTATTCACATTCCCTTACCTTTTACCTAATGTCCTTGTTCTTCTCCAGGATACCATGTTAGATGAGTTGTCATGTCTCCATAGCCTCTTCTTGGCTGTGACAGTTAGTCAGAGTTTTCTTGTTTTTGATGACCCTCACAGTTTTGAGCAGTATTTTGTCAAATGTCCCATAAATGTAAGTTCTTATGTTTATACTGGGGTTTGGGGAAGGAATACCACAATGGTAAATTGCCATCCTCCTCATCGAGGGTACGTTCTATTAACTTGACCTTGATCACCTGGGTGTGGTAGTGTTTGTCAGGCTTCTCCACTGAAGTCACTCCCCCAACCTCTTCCATACTGTGCTCTTTGGAAGGAAGTCACTGTATGAAGCCCACACTTAAGGGGTGGGGAGTGAGGCTCTCTTGCTCCTTGAGCGGGGAATACCTTCAATAATTATTTGGAATGCACAAGCCACTTCCCTATTCTTCCTTAGGTATTTACTGATTCAATCCTTTCCTTTCTTAGTTAAACACTTTTATTTAGCCATTCCACAATGTAGACACATTTTTTTTTTCTTTGTTTAAACTTAAGATTAATTTGTGGGTACAAATATTTAGGTTACATTGTTTTCATTTCAAAGGTAAATTTCAAGTTGTGATTGAGCCCTTCACTCAGGGCATGTGCTGAACACCCTCACATTGTGAACTTAAGGTAAGATCCAACCAATCAACCTCCTTCCTGTCCCCTCCCCATCCCTGCTCTTCTCTCCCCATTGCTAGACTATACTTGTGTTTTTTCTTTCATATGTGTGTGTAGTTTTTATATATTGGTTTCATATTAATATCAAGTACATTGGATAGCTTTTTGCCCATTAGTGAAATATTTTTCTAAGAAGAATGTGTTTCAACTCCATTCAGATAAATATAAAAGATGTAAAGTCCTATCTTTTCTTATGGTTGAATAGTGCTCCATGGTATACATGTACCACAGCTTGTTAATCCATTCATGGATTGATGGGCACTGGGGTTGCTTCCTTATCTTGGCAGTTGTGAATTGAACTGCAATAAACATTATGGTGTAAATTTAATCCTTTCTATGGGCCTTGATCCCTGAGTAATAGCCAAGTGTCTTTCCATTGCCTGTTAGGAACTGGGACACACAGCAGTAGATAAGTGGTGGATGAATGAGGGAAGCTTCATCTGTATTTACAAGCACTCCTCATTACTCAAATCATCACAATAAGCTCTGCCTTCTGTCAGATCAGAGGTGGCGTTAGATTGTCATAGGAGGACAGAGCCTACTGTAAATTGTACATGTAGGGAATCTAGGTTGCATGCTCCTTATGAAAATCTAATGCCTGATGATCTGAGGTAGAGCTGAGGTGGTGATACGACAGAGCGACTGCAAATACTGATTATCATTAGCAGAGAGGTTTGACTGCACAGAGACCATAATAAATCAATTGCTTGAAAACTCACAGCAAAACCACCGTCCCTCACCCCAAGTCTGTGGAAAACTAGTCTTTCATGAAATTGGTCCTTAGTGTCATGAAGGTTTGGAACTGCTAGCTTATATCACTATTACATATGGATATATATTTATACAGTTGGTAATAATCTGATGTTATGTTATTTTCTTGTTCAAGTTCTTTCGGCTTTGGGCACTGGGGCTTGGTTAGCTGGTTCAGTGCTACTTTCACATACCCCTATATTCTCCACAGTGGTTCAGTGGTTTCTGTTTGTTTTCCTTTTTTTTTTTTTTTTTTTTTTTTTTTTGGAGTCAGAACCTCACTCTGTTGCCTAGGCTAGAGTGGGGTTATGACATCATGACACTCTACCCAGGGCAACAGTGTGAGAATTTGTCTCAGCAAACAAACACATACACAAACAAAAAAAACCTCTGGGAGGCAGCTTGCTCTGTGCACTTGAACATTGCCTTCAAGGTCCAGGGCTCTGGACATGGCTGGGCCTGAGCTGGACTCTGCATGCATTATCCTGTTCCAAGCTTACCAGAAAATGGAGAGGCCATTTCTCTGCCACTCCTTGTGGGACTCAGGCAGATGATATCTCTTAGCTTTCATGTTATTTACACTCTCAATTCCCCCAGAAGCAGGAGAATAAGGGATCAGTGGTAAGATAAATGTTGGTGAAGATGCTGTATGTTTAGAGGATAGCTGAAAATGTGGCTTCCCCAGTTGTTCTGCCACTGTGATTTCTTTCCCTGCGATGCTACAGCACTTCTAATTAAATAGAAGTGTGTGAATGTCTCTACCTGTGGATGTGCATCTATGCAAGCATGGTTCAGAGAACATTTGAAGACCCTAAGACTGAGCCTGACTGTCCTCAAGCTCCTCTCTGCCAATGCATGTCTAACCTTCAGGATTAACTCCTGAGACTCAGCTCAAATAGTACCAACAACATAAGATTTTCTTGGGTGGATACATTGGATGTGTGATAACTTTTTTTATTTTGTAACTATGTCTTCTCCAAAGAACATATCTTTTAAACAAAGTTGAAAGTATTGTTTGATGACCAAAAGTAAGAAAGCACCACCAGTGCTGGACATTTCCTGTCTCTTCCTCTCAAGCCCACCCTAAAATTACTTTTACCCATCCAGTGAGCAGTCACCATTTGTACTCCTTGCATGATATATACTTACTTCTTGTTTGACTAAAGACACTCATTTCCACAGTTTATTGCACTCAATTACAATGCAAATGTCCTGGACTACTTCGGTTCTCTCCATTGCTGCTGTCCAAACAAGCTATCTCAGTCTCCTCCTAGTCCAGCCTGATAGTCCCCTGACATGATCCTATATCCAGTTGCATTTGATTTCCTAAGGCTTCTCACCAAATGTTGGTGTCATCCCATAGTTTCTAATCTTATTTCTAATGTTGTAGTATCTGAAAGAATTCCCCATTAGGGATAATGTTCCTGAAATTTGAGACCTTCAATCAAATAATAGGTTCTTTAATTACTGTCACATTGCCATGAGTATTCAAGGAAAAATTATCAAAACCATTACAGAGCACACCCAAAGCCATTCATGTTATCTATTTTTCTTGTTAACTGTGTTAGTAACTCAGCATTATGATGTTGGGAACCTGCAACTCCATGTCCACTGCACATCCTGAATGTGTCGAAGTTGACAAAAAAAAAAAAAAATGCAAGGGAGGGCACATATTGCTTTCTTTAAATATTATCTATAAGCCCTTAAAAAATATAATTAATCTGCCCAATTTAACAGCCTCCTGAATTTTCTAGTAGCAAATGGGAAACCAAGAGCAGTTAGGCACTCCTAAATAATAGGGATAACTTTTCATTGAAATCTTAGGTTCTTTGACAAAACTAAATCTCAGATATCAGAATTCACAGCTATTCTAATTCTCAAAATTCATAACTCTAAGAATTCAAAATGCTAAACAGTTTGGAAGTGAATGTTCTCATTACTTTATAATAATTTTAGAATTTTCAAAATTTACTCATAAGATTCTTACTTTCTGACTTTATAATTAGTGTGCCAATCAGAAGAGACCTCTGAGTTCATCAGAATTTAAGCAACAGCATATATACTATCAAAGGATGACAAATAGAGCATAGCAGAAAACCTGTCTGCAAAAATACCAGCCAATGGGGTGGCACCTGTGGCTCAGTGAGTAGGGCATCGGCCCCATATACCAAGGGTGGTGGGTTCAAACCCAGCCCCAACCAAACTTCAATGACAACAAAAAGATAGCCAGATGCTGTAGCTGTCACCTGTAGTACCAGCTACTCAGAAGGATGAGGCAAGAGGATCACCTAATCCCAAGAGCTAGAGATTCCTGTGAGCTGTGATGCCATAGCGCTCTACTGAGTGCAATAAAGTGAGACTCTATCTCTGAAAAAACAACAACAACAACAACAAAACAGCAAATGAAAAATTACCATAAAACACATGTGAAATTTAAAGATATTCTTTCTATTTACAAGGTTTCAAATTCACATTACCAAACCTTTTCGATCTGCCTTTCTGTTTCTTCTATCATTTGGGGTTTTGGAAGCAGATGAGATTATAACATCCAGATAAACATTTTCCAAGGAATGCAAAGTACTAAAAAAGAGTCTTTCTGCTGTAGTCATGTGAGATTAGTAATCAATATTGTTCAGAGTGGCTCTGTGGATACCAAGTCCCAGTAGATGTTCTGGATGCCTCCACGACCTGAAACCCTGTCCTCACTTTCTCAGCTGAATAACACTGAGGGTTCGCTGAACTCTGCATTTCCTAGACCACAGATCCTGTGAGGACAAACTCTCTTCCTATCACTGTTATTATCACTAGAATATGAGGGAACTAGTTTTCAAAACACCCTGGTAAGATCCACCTATGACCTCAATCTCAATGTTTTATCACAAACATTCTGATGAGAAATATACTTACAGATTGACATTTGGTCCCATAGCATGGCATTTCTAAGGCCTGGCTTGCTGAAATATCTTTCTCCAGAGATTTGTTTTATAATAATTATAGTAAATTGAAATAATTTAATGGAAAAAACTCTCAGAGATAACAGTTAGGCAAATTATATTTCATGCACTTACTTTAAATGACTACAGAACAAATTTGAACATTTCAAAAAGAATAGACCCATTGGCCATTTGCTGTATAGTATTAAAAGAAAGGTAAACTCCTGTGATTCTAGCACTCTGGGAGGCTGAGGCAGGTGGATTGCTTGAGCTCAAGAGTTTGAGACCCACTGGAGCAAGAGTGAAACCATATCTCTACCAAAACTAGACAGGTGTAGTGGTGCACGCCTGTAGTCCCAGCTACTTGGGAAGCTGAGGGAAGAGCATTGCTTAAGTCCAAGAGATTGCTCTGAGCTATGATAATGCCATGGCATCCTAACTGAGGCAACAAAAGTGAGACTCTGTCTCAGAAAAAAAAAAGAAGTAAGCTCATAATCTGACAGCCTTGGAGAAAAATTTACAATAAGTCATCTCAGTCAGACTCAGAAGCAGGCCCTCAGCAGAGTTGAGTTTGCTGAATACTTTAAGGCTCAGGGGACACAACGTAAACTAGAATGTGAATCAGACAAGTAAGAGTTAGATGGTTCAGCTAATATATTTCCTGAAAACAAAACAAAACAAATACAAGGAAACACGCAAACTATCCCTTGGAGAATGTGTGAAAGGTGAAAGAAGGAAAGGCAGCACCTAAACTGGTTACAATTTCCTTTCTGCACCACAGCTCCTTATCACTTGAGCAGCACCTTCCCAGCATGGCTGGCATTGTTCACTGTCACTTGATCTAAATGAGTTAGAAAAAGCGGATAGTTGTATACAAAGGAAGCAGAAAACATAAACAAGACCCCTTAATTTAAAATAAAAAGAAAGAACATAAAATATTTAAAACTGGTTTATAACAAAACAATTTATTTAAATGGGTGGGAAAAATATAGACTAGGCATGGTGTGGGCATTTTTATTCTTCAGGCTTCTGATCAAGATTACCAGCATAAATTTATAGCATAGATGTGCTGGACTAGTGGTGGGACATTAAGATTTAGAATGCTTAAAATTATTCAGGCTCAAATGTTGAATGATATTGTCCTAGGAAGTCAAAATACACAGAGGTTTCCCCTCCCTGAGTGTAGCTTTAGAACTTACTCTGGCTTCTCTTTATTAAATTCCTATGTACAAAATTTCTTCTAGGACAGAAAAAAGAGACAAGTACATGAAGCAGAGAAATTTTGTACATTTTGTACACATTACAAGAAGAAAGGCTTGGAAAATATACTAAGTAGCACAAATCAAGTCTCCAATCAAATAATCAACAATTACTATCCACCAGGCTCTATCATAAATAATACATTTACTAGAACACAAACATTCAAGCATATTTCACTCTTGAGGGCCTTAAAATATTTGGAGTACTGACAAGCACACTAGAAGCCACTGGCAAATAAGAGTTCACTGTGAAAAAATAAATTAGCATGAAGCAGAAAAATTTTGTACATAAGGAATTTAATAAAGAGAAGCCAGAGTAATTTCTAAAGCTACACTCAGGGAGGGGAAACCTTTGTATATTTTGACTTCATTAAGATGAATAGAAAGGGCCTTTCAAGTAGTGAGAGCAGAATGAGAAAATGAGGAAGGGGGAGTGGGAGTGAGGAAATACATGGTATTCGCCATGACAGTAAGATGGGCATGAAGATGTCCGTGGGAGGAGGAGGCAGAAATGAATGGGAGGAATAAAAACATGAAAAAGTAGACATTATTAAAGCTAAGTATTAGTATAGTGAGTAATGTGTGGAAATAAATGTTAGGCCTAAACATTGATCCTACATTGAAATATATAAAGTTCACCTAACAGACAAAAAACAAACAAAAAAAGAATTTGGAAAGAACATTCAGACAAAGGCCAGGGACAGGAAAAAGGCAGGGACTGGTCAGTTCATGCAGGGTTTGATAAGCCTAATAAAGGAGGGTGGAAACGTTTCCCCTTTGGTTTGGAGGGTTTGGCAAGTCCTGATTTATATTTTGAAAACATTGCTATTGCCTCAGTGTGATGAATAGGTTGAAGGCAGAGAGGCATAAAGGTAGAAACAGCAGTCAGAAGACCAACACAGGAATCCTGCTGGATGGAAAGATGATCAATATTAGTAACTACTGCTGGATGGCAAGGACTCAGACTCAAGGGGTTGTATGGAACTCAGGCGAAAGAAAGAAAATTGAGTGGCACCACTGAACAAGGATAAGAGTGCAGTGATTAAAAAGGAAGTATTACAGAGGACTATAAGGCTTGAAAAAAGGAAAAAAAGGGGGAGGGAATGCAGTCCTAGAGGCTGAATGAGACATTAGGATTAGAGGCATGGATTTGGGAATAAGAACAAGCAGGGAAGAGAAATCAAAATAGTGACCAAGTCTCATGTGAGTATAGATTTTGGTGGAAGTTTTGGCAAATAACAGGCAATGACAGAGGACAGTGGAGAGTGGTATTTATTGTCCTTTCCAAGAAACACTGGTCCCAAAGCCAATCAGTACAAAATTAAATCTTGTACTGATGAACCTCCTCAATATTTAGGTTTATCACAGATAATATTACAGCCTCTTAATTGTTCAGGACAAATTAATCTAATTCATTATTTTCTACCCTGTTGTCTGTTAAAGTAGGGTGCTTTATTACTCTAGTACATCTGCTTGATTGTAAGCAGGGAAAAACATCAATGAAAAAACCACAAAGTCTTTTTACAGGTTAGCAATTATAAAGAGGAAAGTGGTGGACCCTGAGGGGAAATGGATGAAACTAATGATCAAAATGTGTTTGGCAGTTACATGAGACCTTCAGACCTCCTGCCTGTTCCTGTTTTTTGAAAGGTGGTATCTGTGTTTCTCTGCTCAGTGAATGTGCAACATTTGTTGAACACAGCTGCCATTTCCCCAGCCTAGATGATGTCATAGAAAATAACCTGTGATGTTACCAGGGCCTAAAAACCTACAGGGAGAACAATGTGTAGGGATACATTCTCTGACTGTGTTACTTTAGTTCTTTGAATTTGTTTTTATCAGACATAAACAATTCATTTTATAATGAGTCATGAATTTGTAAGGAAAAGCTAAAATTAAACATTCCTCAGAGTTAATGCAGAATACCAGCAATACACAAAAATTGAAAGAAATAGATCTTGATCTTTAAAAGTTCATTTACAACAAATGGTGCTAGCACAACTGAATAAACACATGTAAAAGAGTAAAACTCAACTCACAACATTCACCACTTACAAAAATTGATTCAAGATAGATAAGAGACTTAAATCTAAAACACAAAATGATAAAAATCTTAGGGGAAATTGTGTGGAAATTCTTGACCATGTTGGGCTGAAGAAAGATTTTATGGACAAAGACTTCAGCAGTCATTACAACAACAAAAATTAACAAAGGGGACTTAAGCTACAAAGCTTCTGCACAGTTAAGTACACAAGTAAAGCAAAAAGCCAGGCTTCAGAACAGGAAAACATATTTGTAGTGCATGAATCTGACAAAGGGTTGATAACTAGAATCTACAGAGATCTCATATAAATCAACAAAAAAAAGAATTAAACAATCCCATCTACTACTGGGCAAGAGATATGAACAGAACATTCTCTGATGAAGAGAGATGAAAAATGCTCATCATCCCTGATCTTCAGAGAAACATAAGTCAAAACCACCCTGAGACATCACCTAACCTCAGTGAGAATGGCCCACATCATAGTCTCAAAGCTGCAGATGCTGGTGTGGATGTGGAGAGAAGGGAACATTTTTACATTTCTGGTGCAACTGCAAACTAATACAACCTTTGTGGAAGTATGGAGAGTCCTCAAAGAACTCAAACTAGATCTCCCGTTTGATCCTGCAATCACATTACTAGGCATGTGCCCAGAAGAAAAAAAAAATCCTTTTATCATAAAGACATTTGCACTAAAACGTTTATTGCAGCTCAATTTATAGTCACCAAAATGTGGAAACAACCAAAATGCCCAACAATCCAGAAATGGATTAACAAGATGTGGTTTATGTATACCATGGAATACCATGCAGCCATAGTATTCTTTTGTATCAATGACTTTTTGTATTAATATTTCGTATTAACCTGTATTGAGTTGGAACACATTCTTCTTAGTAAAACCTCACAAGAATGGGGAAGAAAGAATCCAGTGTACTCAATTCTCATATGAAGGGAGTAGATGGCCTAATACAAGGTGGAGGGTAGGAGAAGGAGGGAGTGGGTAGAAGGGAAGAGAAGAGCTTGGGGGTTGTGGTGTATGGCACACCTCTTAGAGATGTGCACAATTATAAGAGGGACTGTACCTAACAAATGCAATCAGTGTAACCTAATTATTTGTACCCTCAATAAGTGCCAAATGAAAAAGAAAAAACAAAAACAAAGAAAAGAAAAACTTCATTTATTAAGTTAAATATAAAACAAGATGTAATTAACCATATAAACTCAAATATAATCTATTTCTATTTATTCAGAATAAAACAACTACAAACTTTAATGAACTTTTTTTTCTAGTAATAAGTATGACACATGGTAACTTTTTTTTTTGAGACAGTCTCACTATGTCACCCTAAGGTGAATGCTGTGGCGTCACAGCTCACAGCAACCTCCAACTCTTGGTTTTAAGAGATTCTCTTAAATCCGCCTCTGCCTCCATGTAGCTGAGACGACAGGCACCCACCATAACACCTGGCTATTTTTTGTTGCAGTTGTCATGGTTGTTTTTTGCACTGGGTTTGAATCCACCAGCCTCAGTGTATGTGGCTGGCATCACAATCACTGTGCTATGGGCACCGAAGTGACACATGATAACTTTGAGTGCCCATAGACTTCCAAACACTTCAGAATTAAAGAAATTACATTTGTTGTAATGCTAATGTTAATTTCCCTGTTCTTTAAAGAAGCAGCAGATTGAATATAACTCTGACTTAATTAGATATTAAGTGTATCAAGAGCACCCTGGTGTTTTGTTGCTGCAAAAGAATAGAGTTAACTTATTGCATGATTTATTATGCATATAATTATGCATATAATTTACAATTCATGCATCTTTCTGACTGTTTCCTACACTTAAGAAAATGTAGAAATGTGTAACTGAATATAAAACATTCAGCTCTTAAGACAAGAAGAGGAAAGACAAAGATGAAAATACCAATGGCACTGCTAAACAAGCATAAGACATATTGTACTTTTCTGTCCTTTATAGTGTATCTGTGAGAAACGAAATTTATATTTGACAATTTTGTTTGGACTAGATTTGGAGTCTGTAATGCCCAGGTATGCTGAATGGTGTGCTCAGTGTTGAGAGTGCTTTCTCCAATTATGTATGTAATAAGAATAAGAAACAGACCAAGATCGATTCTTTTCTATTCAGAAAGAACGGTTAAACCTTGAGAACACGGGAAATGTTTTGATTTTGTATACTACTGTAAAAATGATTTTACAGTATTTTTAACATGTGATTTTGTATAATATTGTGGAGAAAATCTGTACAACAAAGAAAAGTACAAGGACATGTATGTACAGCAGGCCTAATTACTTACGTAGGCCACCTCCACAAGTTCACCAGTTCGTGGCAATCCCAAGGGCAGTCAACTTACAGAGGTTTTCCTATATTTGTTAAAGATAATAGTTATTCCTTAAAAAATACTAGACAGTAACTCTTTTATGTGATTATATAATTTAGTGTTGAGAGAAAATAGGATTAAAATTCATCTGGTCCCTGAATACTACAGGGAGACAAAGAGTTTGTGATATTAGACTACCAAAGTCAGGAGTAAAACTTAGTTACATCCTCATAAATTCAAGGACAAGCTTTGGTTTCTAACTAGAGAAATAACAGTCCTAAGGAGTTCTACTAATACACATCAGTTATAGTTAATGTCCACAGCATCTTCCTAAGCTCTACATCAAATAAAAACTTTCAATCCTAAATCAACAGAATTAATATTTGTCTGTAAAATGGGGAGTTCCAGGATGGATTGTTACATGTAACTTGGGTTTCCTCAATCACTGATCCTTAATTCAAGCAACTTAATCTAGATATTTATAGAATAATCCTGTAATTTTTCTTTCAACCAGGAGTGTGTGAATCTGGTCAATACATAAGCAAAGAGAAGTGTCTACATTTATTTCTCATGTACTAAAACATTGTGTGTGTGAAAATTTGCAGATAACGCCATGTTATGAATAATCAGTGGTGAACTTTATGCACATGTTTACACTCTGTATAAAAAAAGTTAAAAATGAAGTGTAGTTTTTAGACTGCACTAATTGAAGCTTATGTAGGAGTATCAGCAATTGCTTCCCTTCCTCTGTTTTGTCATTCAACTCACAGCTATAAGAAACATTAAGGGAAGTGTCTTTACCCTGCAGAGAGAAGAGGGACAGAGGTAGAAGAAGGAAAATGTGAGTGAATAAGGAAGTGAGAAGTAGAGAGAGGTAGCCCAAGATAGGAATAAGGGAAGGAAAGAATAAAGGGTAGGAGATGGGAACATAGAGCTGAATACCAGGGTTTACAAAGGAGACCCAGACCTCAAGGAGACCTGGAAAAGCAAGATACACATCTTCATCAAGAAGGGAGGGGAAGCCAGAGGGACAACCTTTGTAGAAACTGATGGAGAAGTAACAAACTCAGAATCGTCCTGCTCAGCCACATAAGAGTTGTCTCATGGATGGGGGGACAGTCAGGCTGAGGAGTGACTACAAGAGGATCCAAGACCAAATCAGGTGTGGTGACTTTATGGTCACTCCTACTCTGATGCTTCACCTGTGGAAAGGAATGCAAAACTGTCCAGGATGATCTGATCAGCTTACTCAAAGTGGTCTTCCTCTGCAACTCCATTCTGGGGACAGGCAATAGGTTTAGAGGAAAAGAGGAAGTGCGATGGATGAGTACTACAGGTGGGCTCATTAAAACAGCATATTCTCCAGAGCAAAGCCATGTATGCATTTGAAATAACACAATGGATACAGTCAAAGGAAAAATGGTGTCAGAGAGAAAAGACAAAAGAAACGGGTTGGTAGTAAACACTTTCACTCTAAAGTAGGGAATCACACTAATGCATGATAGTTCATGAAATGAAGTACAGGTTCTACTTTTAAAGAAGAAAATTAGCAGACTAATTTTATCATATAAAATTTATAAAAATAACCTAACTGAATTATTATTTTCAAACTGGTTGCAAGAAGATCTAATGAAGCTAAAAAACATTATTTAATTTTAAACCTGGTTGCTGACAGACGTTCAAGCATTAGTAAAAATACCACCATACCTATCATGCAGACAAAAAGCACATCCTTTGAAACTTACAAGGACATAAAAATGAAAATGATAACTACATGTGTCAAATTAAGTAGGCAAAATGAAAAATATACCTCCTGATACACTGTGCTCTTCTGTTTCAGATGTAAGAAATTACTCTATTGGGTGCTTTGTTGGAATTATTACAAAAATATGTTTCTAAAAGTGTCTCAGAAGTTGAAGGATACCAACCTTATTGAACAAAATTTCTATTGTTTCCAAATATAATTTTTAACCAAATAATATTTCAAGATGATAGTCAAAAATTATTTTACAATGAAATGCAAACAGTTTAATGCCTCTGGCTATATGAAACACTTGTACTTCTGGCATGAGCCATGGTCCACATGGTTCCTGAGACTTCCTCCATGCTGCATACTAGGGGCTATTGGTACAAGATTCCTCAGGCACTGGCAGCTACTTTATCTACCAAGTTCATTATAAATTCATGTTGCATGTGTTTAAAATTTTCAAAGTTAGTATTAGAAAACATTATAAATGCACAGACTGATTTCATTTTTTGTGTGTGTGAGTATGCTTACCTCCAATGTTACGTGTAAAAAAAAATTATTTTGTTCAGATGTGGAAAAGAGATCTGAAGAAATGCAAATCTCTTCAAATCAACATTTCAGTGATTTTACTGGCATTTGAAAAACGCTTGATAGGTTACTACTATGGTGTATCCACAAAATAAAGCCAATGGCAACACACCATCTTCTACTCACTCTTTAGAAAACAGTTACCTTTCCTTAAGAATGACTTGATCGAGGAGGCATCTGTGGCTCAGTGAGTAGGGTGTTGGACCCATATACTGAAGGTCGCAGGTTCAAACCCAGCCTTGGCTGAACTGCAGAAAAAAAAAAAAAAAAAGACAAAAATAGCTCGGTGTTGTGTCCGGGTGCCTGTAGTCCCAGCTACTCAAAAGATGGAGGCAAGAGAATTGCCTAAGCCCAGGACTTGGAGAGTGCTGTGAGCTGTGTGATGCCACGGCACTCTACCAAGGGTGATAAAGTGAGACTCTGTCGCTACAAAAAAAAAAAAAAAAAGAATGACTTGATCAGCTATAGCTTAAAAATTTTCATAAAGAACATCTTTGTTTTTGTGGAAAATTGAAGTCGACCTAATTAAAATCAACAGGTCAGAGGGTACACTTTAAAATTTACTTGTGACAGAGCGGTGCCTGTGGCTCATGGAGTAGGGCCCCGGCCCCATATACCGAAGGTGACAAGTTCAAACCCAGCCTCGGCCGAACTGCAAAATAGAAAAATAGCTGGGTGTTGTGGGTGCCTATAGTCTCACCTACTCGGGAGGCTGAGGCAAGAGAATCGCCTAAGCCCAGGAGTTGAAGGTTGCTGTGAGCTGTGTGATGCCATGGCACTCTACTGAGGGCCATAAAATGAGACTCTACCTCTACAAAAAAAAAAAAAAATTACTTGTGACAAAACAAATATTCATTTTGAATCATAGCTTTCATAATTTAGGAATCTTGCAGATAATTATGAAGATAGTTCAAAAGCCCAGTGGTGGGGGGCAGAGACAGGAAGGCCGACTGGAGCCAGTTTTCCACAGGGGCTCCTGTCCAGAAGGAGAGTAAAGGACAAAAGTTTAGCAAGTAATCTGATAGTTTGGAGCTGAGCCAAGAGAGAAGGTTAAAGAATGCACATTAACCCTGCTGAGGTTCACTGCGACCACAAGGATACAAACAAAAGGTACAAAATCAATCATCAAGCAGGTGGGAGACTCTTCCCCATGAGAATGGCTCACAGTATACTGCATACAAACAAGTGAGCAGAGTCCAAACATCCTCCCATTTTATCCCATGGGAGAGGCCCTCTAAAAAACGGATCTCCTTCACCTACTAGGGTGCCATGACACTCTCTTACCTGGCATAAAACTGTATAAAACTGTATATATTCTCTACCTGCAATTCTGAACTCTCAGCACGCCCCTCCACTCTCACTCCAAAGTTTGGAAGCCTGTCCCCCATGGAGTCTATATTTTGGGGCATTTTCTCGAGAGGTGTGGATAGGCCGTGGGCTGTTCCTGATCTGTGCTGATTCCATGGCATGGGAGTAAGGAGAAGATGGTGAACTGAGAGGGAATCATACAGGAGCTGCAGTGCCCCAAGGTACAGGGAAGCAGCCACATCGGCAGGAAAAATAGAGCTCACACCCCTGGGGATATTTTGTAACACACTTCTTGTCTCCCTGGGCAACCAGCAGAAGCCAGGCATCTTCTCTGGTGGCATCCACTGCTGGAACACACCTGGGATGGAAACAAAGGCCCTGTGAGTAAAGGGTATGCCTGACGCAATACTGGCCTGGGGGGAGCATGGGGACTAGAATACATGTGCGCAGAGATAGCAGACTTCTAGGGTGGGGCTGCCCCAGAAAACTGCTTTAATGATCCTCAGATGCACTCAGGGGGTCATAGCTGAGACAAAGGCAGGCAGGAGGAAGCTGGAACAGACAGGTGAATGTGAGCTCTAACTGTGCGTGCCCCAACACAGACTGTAGCTGAGACACGGCAGTGGCACAGACTGGGGCTGAGTTGCAGTTTCTGTGAACTCAAAGAGTGTCTAATCTGCAGGGGAATATAGCCAGGACAGAAACAAATTCAGCAAAGTTGTTCTGATCTGTCAGCAACATTTATTAGGAGTGAAATGCCCCAGCCTCCATTAAGCGCCTGCAGTTCTCAGGCCTCACTTGACCCTGCCAAATCGTGGCAGAGAGCAGCAGCCTGGCTGAGGAGACATAGATCTCCCTGTGACTCAGTCAGGTGCAAATCCCTAGAGCATCTGCTCATTGGAGGGAACTGGGTCACAATCCTGTAGGGTTACCAGTGACTTTGCGTGAGAGAGGTGCAAGGTGGGGAAGGAGGCATCAACCTTCCCAGACTAATTTATTTGTTAAGTGGTTCCTTCTGACCTTATGAAGCACTGGAGTGAGTCATACTTGAGCTGCCAGCAGACTCCAGCTATCTAGTTGACAGAGATCTTTTGAACTCTCAGACCTGAGACTGGTGCTCACTGGGACAATTGATTTGGACCTCTTGAACTGGGCCAATCACCTGGGGACTATCCAAATTGGTACATTGGGTGTGTGGTTGTGGGAAGGTTTGAGTTTCCTTTTCCAATTGTTTCCTGAGGGGTGAAGGGTGACTTAATTGCTGGTATTTCTCCACAGATAAAACTTCAACCCAGAGTAACTAATTCACTAGGGTAGGACAGAGACCAGCTAAAAAGAAAACAGAGCCACTTAGCCCCATCACACCAAGCAGGTCCCCAGTTTCTAAGGCCATAGCACTGTATGTGTCCTTGGCAAAGCTCTAGGGGAAAAAGTACAGACACAAGTCTCAACTTTTGGTCAACGGGCTGTCTAATCAATACTCCTAGAGTCCCCAAGACAACTTCTCCTTATCTGCTCATCTAGCCAAATGGTGTAAAATAATCATGGAGCAAAATCAGTGAGAAAACTCTGGTAACATGAATAAGGAACAATGTGGTGGACACAACTGAAGATCCCATTCATAAACAGATGGCTGAGATGCCAGAAATCAAATTCAGAATTTGGATTGCAAATAAGACTAATAAAATAGAGGTAAAGATGGAATTAGAAATTCAAGGAGCATTTCAAAAGTTCTCTCAAGAATTCAATGAATTCAAAGACAAAATCACCAAAGATTTTGACGCAGTGAGACAAGAATTTGCAGCCCTCAAAGATCTGAGAAATACAGTAGAATCCCTCAGTAACAGAATGGAGCAAGCAGAAGAAAGGATTTCTGACATTGAAGACAAAGCCTTTGAATGCTCCCAAACTCTCAAAGAGGAAGAGAAATGGAGAGCAAAAATGAATCATTCTCTCAGAGCTCTGGGATAATTTGAAGAAAACTAAAATTCACCTTAATAGGAATCCCTGAGGGTGATGAAGTTGCTTTGCAAGACACAGAGGATCTTCATGAGATTATGAAGAACTTTCCAGACATGTCAAGAGATTCTGAAATTCAGACAGCAGACAGTTTCAGAACCCCAGCATGACTCAACCTGAATAAGACAAGCCTCAGATACATCATAATTAACTTCACTAAAGTTAATATGAAGGAGAAAATTCTGAAAGCAGCCAGACATAAGAAAACCATAACCTACAAGGGGAAGAATATTAGAAAAACTGCAGATCTCTCTGCTGAAATCTTTCAAGTTAGAAGAGGGTGGTCATCAGCTTTTAATCTCTTCAAACAAAATAATTTTCAACCCAGGATCCTATATCCAGCAAAACTGAGTTTCATTTATGATGGAGAAATTAATTAATAATTTAATTACTCCAATTAATTAATTAATTAATTATTTAATGACATTCACATGTTGACGAAATTTGCCATAACTAAATGAGCTCTCCAGGATATTCTTAGACCTACCTCCACAATGACCAGAACAATCCTCCACCACAAAAGTAAACTCACTCAGAAACTTTTGATCAAATTCCAACTTCCACAATGATGAAAGGATTAAAAATGTCCAAAGGACTTTCAAAAAACTCAATACCCTAAATTCCACCAGGCTTATCAATAGTCTCAATTAATGTGAATGGCTTAAATTGTCCTCTAAAGAGGCACAGGTTGACTGACTAGATACAAAAACTCAGGCCAAATATCTGCTGCATACAAGAATCTCATCCTACCTTAAAAGATAAATATAGCATCAGGGAGCTGCCGCATGTAACAGGAGGTGCCAAGCAGCACATGACCTGTGGCCTCCATGCTGAAGAGGGCCCAGCGGAGAACTTCCTTCACAATGCACTTGTCCCCATGGCAATGGAGATCATAGGAAAGGGAGTA
Source organism: Arctocebus calabarensis (assembly GCA_963573935.1). Classification (NCBI taxonomy): domain Eukaryota; kingdom Metazoa; phylum Chordata; class Mammalia; order Primates; family Lorisidae; genus Arctocebus; species Arctocebus calabarensis. The sequence goes on from CAUYON010065187.1 coordinate 48,758, forward strand.
TGTATCATAGAAAGTTGCCTTCCCATTTAGGCAGCCAAAGAAGTCCTATGGGTTCACCTTGTACATGTCAAAGGTTGTGTGGGCCACATCAATCTTCCTGGCAGGCTTATGGGAGAGGGTGGGTTAGTACTTTGATCTCTGTTCTGTTGGGGGCTGCCATTTCTGCCCCTTCCAGAGGACGATGAACACTGTATCCCTTGCCAGAGCTTGGAAATAGTCTTCTGTCTCTACAGTTGTGCTGTCTTCCTCCAGCAGCAGGAAGAAGGGTTTGTCTGCCAGCATCAGAATGTCCCAGACCTTGTGGAGGAGGTCCTCAAGAATGTGTGCCATGATGCCCTTGTGCACACTCCAGTCTGCAGTGCTTACTCGGTAGGCTAGGTCCTGGGGGTTTCCTGGCTGATCTCTGAAAGCAGCTGCTGGGTCACCACTGAGGTGCTCACTGCCACATGCCTGGAGAGGGATTTGGGGTAGAGAAGGCTGAGGGACTTCATGGCATATTCCATCCTCATCAGTTGGACTATCTTGGACCTCCCCCTCAAGTCTTCTCCTCAAAATACTGCCCTCGATACTGCAGTGAGCGATGATAGCACCACTGCGTTCCAGCCTGGGTGGCAGAACAAGAACTTGTCTCTCAAAAAAAAAAATTTTTTTTTAATTGGCCATAGTGGAAAGGATTTACACCAAAGAAATCAGCAAATTCTGTACTACAAATCGAGGTACCTTTTGTTTTTCATAGAGCCTATTGTTAACAATTTGCCAGCACACTGCTGCCCCACAGTCCACATTCTTCCTTTCTTCACAGTGATTCTTACCCTGAAGAACAAGGTGGGTGGAATGACATGGTGGCTTGAAAATTTCTGCCAGGTGCTGCTGATACAAGCCCTACCTACCCCCTTGCTGAACCACTATTCAATATCAAGCTGCCTTTGAAACACTGCCATTTGTATCAATTTGACAAGGTATCAGAAACCTTGAAATCCAGCTCCCTCTGGACTAGTAATTCCAGCTCTAGGAATTTGTCCTAAGGAAATATCTCAAATATAGAAAACACCTCCTATACAATGTTTATCCAAGTCCTATTTTACAATGACAAAAGAAAACAACTGAAACGTAAAAAGGAAATAATTCTACAAGCAATGATACATCCCGCATTTAAAATTTTATTTATGAATGGCCCAGCGCAGTGGCGCATGCCTATAATCCTAGCACTCTGTGAGGCTGAGGCAGGTGGATTGCCTGAGCTCATGAGTTCAAGACCAGCCTGAACAAGAGGGAGACCCCCCATCCCTAAAAATAGCCAGGCGTTGTGGAAAGCACCTGAAGTCCCAGCTACTCAAAAGGCTGAGGCAAGAGTTTGAGTCAACTGAATCACTTATGTCGAAGAGTTTGAGTTTATTGTGAGCTATAACTTCATGGCACTCTACCAAAGGTGACAAAGTGAGACTCTGAGAGCTGAGAGCTGAGTAATCCTCCTGCCTCAGCTACCTGAGTACCTGGGATTATTAAAAAAAATTTTTTCTAAAAAAAAAAAAAAAAAAAAAAAAATTTTTCTTACAGATGGAGGTCTCACTATGTTGACCAGTCATCTGGCCTCAAGTAGTACTCCCCTTTTGGCCTCCCAAAATACATTCAGCATTTAAAATTATATTTATGGGCTCAGTGCCCATAGCTCAGTGGTTAGGGCTGGAGGGTTCAAATCCAACCTAGGCCTGCTAAACAAACAATGACCAGTACAACAAAGAAATAGCTGGGCATTGTGGGGGGCACCTGTAGTCTAGCTACGTGGGAGGCTGAGACAAGAGAATTGCTTAAGCCCAAGATTTTGAGGTTGCTGTGAGCTATGATGCTACAGCACTCTACCCAGGGTGACATAATGAGACTCTGTCTCAAAAAAAAAATTGTATTTATGTAGAATTTAAAATTTCCTGAAAAATACTTCTACTATTGGTTTAAATGAAATAACTGTCTGTGTGTGTGTATAAATATAATGCAGTCACCTGGGGATCTTGTTAAAGATTCTGATTCAGTATGACTAAAGTGATGCCCCGGCTTCTGCATTTTTAACAGAAATGACTCCAGTGCTGCTGGTGCACAGATCACTTTTTTTTTTTTTGAGACAGTCTCACTTTGTCATCGTTGGTAGAGTGCCATGGCATCACAGCTCACAACAAACTCAAACTCTTGGGCGTAAGTAATTCAGTTGACTCAAACTCCCAAGTAGCTGGGACTACAGGTGCCTGCCACAACCCTGGCTATTTTTTATTGCAGTTAGGCCGTGGCCAGGTTTGAACCACCACCCTCAGTATATGGGGCTGGTGCCCTACCCTGTGAGCCACAGGTGCCGCCCCCAGCTGTTTCTTTTTAAGAGATGCCTGTAGCTCAAGTGGCTAAGGCAACAGCCACATACACCAGAGCTGGCAAGTTCACTGGCCTGCCAAACAACAATGACAACTACAACAAAAAATGGCCGGGTATTGTGGTGGATGCCTATAATCTCAGCTACTTAGGAGGCTGAGACAAGAGCATCAGTTAAGTTAAAGAGTGGAGGTTGCTGTGAGCTATGATGCCACAGAACTCGACACAACCTGACAGCTTGAGAGTCTGTCTCCAAAAAAAAAAAAAAAAATGAAAGACAACAAACTGCTTTACATTTCTTATAAACAGTATTGAAAACTGAATAACTAAGAACTTGATGACAAGGCCATTTGCATAGATAAAGCCTGATTGAGAATCCAGCCTCTGTAGGTTTCATTATTTTTTCCTATTTTATGAACTATACGTTAAATATATGCTTCTGATCTTTTTTACCAAATTATTTCACATTTTTAAGCAAAGAAAGAAACTTAATTCCAGTTTTTTCATCTCCTTCCATTTTGTCTCTTGCCCCTGAAGGCCCCATCTGTTCCCATCTCTCAGTTCAATGGGATAGGGCCAGGACAGGACTGGCCAAGGTTCTTAATCATCCTTATATCCCCACAATAATGGGGCTGCCTAATGTTAGACAGGAGTTCACTATTTTTGAGGCATAATTGGATTACTTCTTTAACTAAAAGTAGCTGTTATTCTTGACCTAATCAAACAACAGAAACTTTTGTTTGCAAAGTGATGGTAAGTAACAGCCAAGAGAACTGGAAAGAGGCAGAGTGAGGCTCATTATACTAATTCATTGGGGA
>CAUYON010065189.1:0-49752 GCA_963573935.1 Arctocebus calabarensis
GGCGCCTGTAGTCCCAGCTACTTGGGAGGCAGAGGCAAGAAACTCGCTTGAGCCCAGGAATTGGAGGTTGCTGTGAGCTGTGATGCCACAGCACTCTACCCAGGGTGACAGCTTGAGGCTCTGTCTCAAAAAAAAAAAAAAATTAGCTTTTTAATTATTATTATTATTATTTTTTTTTCCATTTTTGAGAGGTTTTTCAGGGTATGCTTTTATTAGGATAACCGCCATGGTTTCTAAGCATCAGGAGAGTCAGATGTGTGTAGAGTACTAAAACTCAGGAAGATGAAGCATAACATAGTATAGCAAACTTTTCATTCATTTAAGGATTATAACTGTATGAATATTCTTTTCATGATCCTTTAATGCTCCTGTCAGATATATGAAATGTAACATATACCTGATAATATATTAGGTATGATCTTAGAAGCAAAACATTTTACAAGTATTTGAGATGTTAATATTTTATGAAAGAATAGAAAAATGAGACATTAAGAAAAACAAAACGAATCCTGATGATATTACTTTGCCAGAGCTCCAGATTACATCTGTTTCACTTTTTTCTATTTGCTATTTAATAATGAGAAGAAAGTAACTATTAGTAAGTACTAAGGATTGAAGCGGGAACTTTCTTCTTAACTTTAATGTTATTTTAACTCACTTAACTAAAGCATACCAAGGGAGTCAGCCTTTATCTTATGTTTGTTATAATTCAGTGTACCAGCGTGGAGGAAAAGAAGGTGAAAGAAAAATTTTGTCTTTAAGTTGTCTTCTAATACTAAAACCTAACATTTATGGAGATGGATGGAGAAAGTTAGGAAGAAAAAGTAGTCTTGATGTTTATAAACACTAATTGTATTCTGTTAAGGCAGTTTCTTTTCTGTTTCTTTTTTTAAGTTGGCATTGCATGTATTTAAATTTTATACTAATTTAGTAACTGCATTATAGAGCAAAGCCATTGCATTGTTGCTTTTCTTAGAAGCTACTTACTATAATTTGACTTTCCATTTGTCTTAATAAAATTATGTTAGCAGGACTTACTTCATTTGTGAAAGTTTCCCTTTGTGAATTTGTGGCTTTTAGTCTAAGCGTAAATAACTTGGGTTTCTTGGTCTCTGCTAAACAGCCCGACAGTGATGGTTTTTTCGACAGTTCAGAAGAAATATACTACACTGCAAGATCTAATCTGGTATTTCTCATCTTCTGATTTTCTTTGTCAGCATTATTTTAGTCTTAATTGTTTTTTTTTTAAGATCAAACATTTTGTACAGTTTTAATGAACCAATGTAAACATTGTTTTATAAGTTACTGTCATTTAGGAAGTTTCCATATATTAATTGAAGTCAATTTTTCCCATAACAAGTTAAAGAAATATATCTAATCACATATACATCAATATTGAAATTTCTCACTCAAATATGGGGGTTTTTAAAGAAGAAAACATCACCCCCAGATCCCCAATTTTAATGATGTAATTGGTTTTAATGAACTAGAAACCATCTCTTTCTCTCTATATACACACACATCCATTCATATATCTAAAAACTTCATATATTATATGGTACATATATAATATATATTTATTGCATATATCATATATTACATATATATCATGCATATATTATGTTCTATATAACATTATATTTATGTCATGTATTGTATATGATATATTACTCACATTATACGGTATATATAATATATATAATTCTTAAGGATAATTTATCCCTATGTTAAAAATGAAATGATTCTCAGACAAAGTTTTAATTTTGTAGCAGGAAAAAAATTTAGATTATAAAGCATCCCTAGAGTTATGAATGTTAAAACTATCTTGCCATTGTATAAAAAAAGATGGGAAATTAATGCTGGTAAACGTTAACTAAATAGTATTTTAATAGTTATTATTAAATAAATAGTTCTTCTGTAGCTGGCTAGGGCCCCAAGTTGCCTCCATATTTACTCCCAGAATTTACCTTTCTGCCTTTTAAAAGTAATGTTTCTTTTCTTTCTTTCTTTTCCAACTTAATAACATACCTGTTCCAATTTTGGTTGGCTTAAAAGATTGTAGACTTTTTTTTTTTTTTGAGACAGAGTTTCATTTTGTTGACCTTGGCAGAGTGCTGTGGCATTACAGCTCACAGCAACCCCAAACTCATGGTCTCAAGCTACTCTCTTGCCTCAGCTTCCCAAGTAGCTGGGACTACAGGCACCTGCCACGATGCTCAGTTTTTTTTTCTGTAGAGATGAGGTCTCGCTCTAGCTCAGACTGGTCTTAAACCTGTGAACTCAGGTAATCCACGTTCCTTGGCTTCCCCCTCCCCCCAGAGTGCTAGGATTATAGGAGTGAGCCACCGCACCCGGCCCTAGACATAATTTTTTTTTAAAGAAGTTACTGTCTTGTTGAACAGAAAATATTTATATGTATAAACTGTTAGCCATGCAACATTACAACTGTAGATGAGGGGAAGCTAACATACCTGTAATAGTTACCATGGACATTGGAGAAGAGGAGCCTCTTGGCTATTGTGACTTACCTGGCTTCTGGGAAGGGACTAAAACTGATTTCAGTATTATCTTGGAACCACTGTAGAGTCTTCAGGAAAAGGGACAGATGTTGCCTGTGTTTTATGGGAATTGCTGTGAGGACATTTAGCAGCACAGACCATAGTCTTGAGAGATGTTAGCTAAGGGGTGGAATTATGAAACTGTCTTTCAACTACCAGAAATATAAGATTAGCACAAAGAGGTAGATTTAAGTCATCAAAAAGGAAATGATAGATGAAGCCATGACATTGCATGTGTCTCTTATAGTTAGCTGTGAAGAAAAAAAGAATGGGAGATGGTTACCACAGTGGGTGAGGGCCCATGTTCAGCAGTTAGGTAGAACCAAAGGAGGTAGGGAAGAAGCAGCTGAAAGGTTTGGAGAGCCAACAGATGCACTGTCTCAAAAGAGAGAGAGATGTGTCAGACGACTTAGAGAGGCCAGAAAGTCTGAGGATTGAAAGTTGACCATCATGGGGGCAAGGGAGATAGAGGGTCTGAAGAAAACATGATTGGTGATTTCTGGATTGAAAATATCTTCAGAATTAGATACATGTAGGCTAGAATGGCAATTAGTGAAATTTGTTGTGGAAATAAAAGAGCACAGAATTAAATTAAATTAGATTCCAGTATTTATTGATACTTTTTAATATCCTCTATGCAAAAGATAATAAAACCAGGAACATAGTACTTTACAATTAGTTACTTACACTCTTTTTTGTGTACCACATGTGCAAGTGGGCTAGTAACTTGAATAAGTTATCATATCATGACTTTATTCCCTAGAACTGCACCCTTTGACCTATCCTATCCTTAATCAGGAACCTTATGATACAGAGGATCTTGTGACATTAATTTGTGAAATTAACTTGTAAATAGTTCTGGCAGAAGAGAGATGAATGAAATATTTGTCAGGGTCTGTAATTTATAAAGTCACCTTAAAACTCATTTCTCTTGATAATCAATGCTAACATTTATATCAAGGATTTTATATACTAGGCATTACTCTAAGCACTTTAAATGTGTTAACTTATCATTATTTGCGAAAGGAAAGATTTAAGGTACAAAGAAGCTGATATTCATACTGTTTAGCTAATAAGAGCAGAGCTGGGATTTGACCTAAGCAGCTTGGCTCAGGAATTCCAACCTAAACCAGCATGGTATATTGCCTGTCCCAACATTATCAGATGCAGGACTCCTCTTCCCTCTCTTTTTTAAAATCAACATATTTGCCCCATAAATGTTTTGATTTTTTTTTAAATGTGGTAAAATGTACATAACACAATTTATCATTTTACCTATTTTAAGTGGACAGTTCATTGGTATTAAGTACATTTGCATTGTTACCAACTCTTCCCCACTGTCCATCTCCAGAATGCCATCTTTCCACATGGAAACTCCATACCCATTAAATAACCCCCTTCTTCTCCTCAGTTCCTAGCAACCACCATTCTACTTTCTGTCTCTGTGAATATGACTGCTCTAGGTACCTCATATAAGCAGAATCGCACCGTATTCATCCATTTACGACCGGCTCAGTTCACCTAGCATGATCTTTGAGGTTCCTACACCTTGCAGCATGTGTTAGAATATCATTTGAGAGCTAAGTAATATTCTGTAGTATGCAAGTGCCACATTTTGTGCATCCACTGATGGACAGTAGGTTGTTTCCATCTTTTGGTACTATTAATGATGCTGCTGTTAGTATCAGTGTACAAATACGTTTGAGTTCCTGATTTTCAATTGTTTTGAATGTATAACTAGAAGGGGACTTGCTGGGTCTTTTAAACTACCACAGTATTTCCCACAGAAGGTTCACTTTCTCAACAGCAATGCATATGGGTTCTGATTTCTTCACATCCTCAACACTTCTTATTTTCTGGATTTTGTTTGCTTGTTTGTTTTATTTTCTGGTATCCTAATGGGTGTAAAGTATCCATAATTATTTCATTCTCCTAATTTTATGAATCCTAAAATCTTGGCACATGAACAAGATTTCAACTCTTAATAAATGCTTGTTGCTGGCCACTAAAAACCTGATCAAAATGCTGGGCTCTCATTTTAATAGTCAGTTGACACCAGGATGTCAACCCTAGATCTTTTGGGACCCAGAAGAAACATTTACTCCCTTAAAGATGTTGCTGCTGGGTGACGCCTGTGGCTCAGTGAGTAGGGTGCCAACACCATATACCGAGGGTGTTAGGTTTAAACCCAGCCCTGGCCAAACTGCAACAAACAATAGCCAGGCATTGTGGCAGGTGCCTGTAGTCCCAGCTACTTGGGAGGCTAAGGCAAGAGAATCGCCTAAGCCCAAGAGCTGGAGGTTTCTATGAGCTGTGATGCCATGGCACTCTACCGAGGGCGACAAAGTAAGACCCTATCTCTGAAAAAAAAAAAAAGATGTTGCTGCTTCAAAGTTATGTGTTGGCAGAGCATGGTGGCTCCTGCCTGTAATCTTAAGACTGGAAGGCAAAGGAGGGAGATTTGCTTGAGCTCAGGAGTTTGAGACCAGTCTGAGCAAGAGTGAGACCCCATCTCTACTAAAAATAGAATTAGCTGGGCATGGTGATGGCTGCCTGTCGTGTCAGCTGCTTGGCTGAGGCAGGAGGATCATTTGAGCTCTTGGGAGTTTGAGGTTGCAGTGAGCTGTGATGGCTCCATTGCATTCTAGCTAGGGCAACAGAGCAAGACTCTGTCAAAAAAATAAAAAAATTATTTCATGTTACCAGTGATTTCTCTTTGTTTAAAATGCTAAGTTTATTCATTTTATGATTTTGTAAATAAATTTAGAATAGTTCAAATCTTATTGCTATTAAAAAGATCTTAAAACAAAATATCAGGTAATCAATGTAATATGAAGCCAGAAAAATAGAGCTTGATTTTTAGTATTAATAGTCAATAAGAAAAGTCTTTACAATTTTGAATGTGGTCTAAGTTTTTAATAAAGACAAACTATTCACTATAATGGGACAGTTAAATAAAAAAAAAAAAAATTGCCCATAACCATAAATGGGTTTAACCCACAAAATGCTGCCTTCAGATTAAAAAATATTATAATCTACCTCAACTGATGCAATTTTTTCTAATTTGCCAAGTTTTACTGAATAATTTGGCCCATATACCAATAAAAACATACTAAAATTATTTATATGTAAAAACATTATATTAATTGCTATGGCTATGAAGGGTCATAAAAAAGTAGTGACATAACTATTGCTCTGATGAAGTGTATACTATATTTAACCTATTGATATTCGTTTCTAAACTTCCAGCATAAAAAATAATTTTATCCAATTCAAGACCCCTTGATCTTCTTTTATTAGTCAGAACCCTGCTTAATAAGTTAATGTTCTGATTGCACTTGCTTTTCTGACTCTTTAAGAAATAAAAAAATCTTTAAATTATCCTGGATTCACTCTTTATTTCTATAAATCATCTACCACACTGAAAGGCTTCTCTCACTAACAACCTTATTCATGCCACAATTTTCTCATTTTTTGATGAGAAAAAAAAGTTCTTTTCTCTCTCTTTTTTTTTTTCTTCGTTAAGATATGTTGCTAAAGTGTTTCTTCTTTTGTGTTTTTGTAGCCAACTGTCTCAATTCTATTGACTTCTGCTGTTTTCTCATCAAGTGTAGATGTAATCTCTTGAGGGCATTTGCATAAAAACTACAATAAGATATTCTGGATCTTGTATTTCTCTTTTCCAGTGTTCAGGATTACATCCTTTGTTCCTTGTCAGTTCTATCACACACTATATTTTCTTAGACACGCCATCCTAAGTTTAGAAATCATTTCCCTTTCAATTAAAGAATGACCGAAATTAGAACTTTCCAACCCCAAAGGCACTTTAATTAGGGATAACCATCTTGAACTTTTGTTTGAGCCTTCAGGTTGAATCTGTAGTACATTATTGCATGTTTTCAATTTGTCTTGTTACTTATTTGACTCCACTGTATAGTTTAAACATTGTTATTCACTAACGAGTTAATACAATAACACCACTAATTTTTTTATGATTGCATGCTCTACTGTATTCTTATTTACCTTTTAAAGGATGGACATATGATACAGTCATCTTGGAATATATTCAGTGCTTTTCCAAGATTAATTTTGGTAGCATTTTTCTGATTCAGAATAGCTTCCAAATACTTTTTAAAAAGCACTTTAGATCAGTCTTCTTAGACTGCCCTAAAAATATACGTATTCAACTAACTACTATTAATAACTTTGCCTTGGCTTCACTTTTGTTCTTCTTTTTTGTTCTTGTCATTTTCCTTATCTGATTTACAGTCTAAGTTCCTGTCATAAAATAGATGCTTGATAAATAATGGTTGTATTAAATGAGATTAGACACTTTTTTTTTTTTTTTGTAGAGACAGTTTCATTTTATCCCTCGGTAGAGTGCCGTGGTGTCACACAGCTCACAGCAACTTCTGACTCCTGGGCTTAGGTGGTTCTCTTGCATCAACCTCCCGAATAGCTGGGACTACAGGTGCCCGCCACGATGCCTGACTATTTTTCTGTTTTGCAATTCGGCCGAGGCCAGGTTTGAACCCGCCACCTTCAGTATATGGGGCTGGTGCCCTACTCGATGAGCTACAGGCACCGCTTGACATGAGACACTTTTTAGAAGGATTTAGTATAATACTTTACGGAATGGTGTGCCTAGCAAGTAGTTCTTGTTCCATAGGTGATTTAACACACCTTGATTTAAGTGGATGAAATTGTCAGAGAAGGAGCCCCTTTCAATTTTACCTTTCCTAATGGGATGTAGCACTCTTAATCATCAGACCTGGATCTATATACAACTTCTCCCCTGCCCTAAATGTTATTCTGTATGTGAGCTTGTGCTCGATTTTATATTACGATGTTACTTTAGTTATTTTAGTCACTTCTCTTACCTATCTAATAAGTACACTGCTGATTACATCTAATTCTCTTTTTTAAATCATTATTATCAACCTGCTAATTGTCACATATCAGATGAACTGAATATTCTTAGGGCATATTAATGTTTCTGTAATAGAAGCCATGGCTACTCTGTATAAATGAGGACTTTTGAAAGCTGTTGTTTGATTAAAGACTTAAAGGATTATATTGGTTAAAGGTGTCACTAGTCTGGTAGAGAGCTCAGTTACCTATTGCTGAAGAAAACAAACTTGAATATAGGAATTAGCATTTCACTTTACTGACTACTAAAGTTTAAAAATTCTTGTATAAAGTCATGACCACTTAAACTATGCAGGATAGTAATTGTGTGGCAGTTTTGTGTTGACAGTGATTTTATCCTATTAAGTTATATCATTATAAATTTAAAAGAACAGTTGTCCCTTTTCATTAGAATTTAATTTGATACCAGTGTGACAGTTGACTAATCTTTTTTGTTCATCTTTTCTGTCACTGGTAAGAACACTTACTATTATGCATGGAAGAACACAGATATTGCAGAAGATAAAATTTAGGTTGTCTAACCAGGATTTTGATTTTATTTTCATCAGATTTTTTTTAGCAGGTTTTAAGTGTACTTAAATTTTAAACTTATTTTCCCTTAAATATAATGTATTGCTTAGAATCCTTATATTCTTAGACTTAATATTTTTATGATCTGGAATTATCTTTATTTATCTTAAGGCTGAAGTGTTTAGTTACCTATTTTTAGGAAAATAAACAATTAGCATTTGAACAATCATTTATTTAGGGTACCATTAATGTGTGCCAAATACTTTGCTGAACCATGGGCTATAGGAAGGGAAAAGAGATTAGACCATTTCTTTCCTTTGAGGAGCTCACAACATAGCCACTATAGTGGAACCTCCATGGCTGACCTCCCACCACTGACAACCTCCTGAAGGGGACCTAATTTTCATAGGCCACACATGCACCTGTCCAGTGCAATAAACCTAGCTCCTTATCTCGACCGCCTCTGCGTGTTGATCAGTTTGTGGTAGTCCCTTGGGCAGTTAATTTACAGAGGTTCTACTGTATTTTTACAGACTTGTACATAGGTTAAAATCCAATCTGAGTTCTAGAGGAGGTGTATGTGTTAAATGCTGCGGAGACATAGAGAAGGCTGCAATAATCTTCCTGGACAGTTTTGGAAGGCTGCTCCAAAGTGACTTGGTGTTGATCCCTGATCATGAATCTGACAGTATCTTCTAAAATTAAAAAAGCGCTTAAGTACACTATATTCTACTGTAAATAAGATTCATTCAGTGTGTTAAACATTCCCTCTTTAGAGTTAAAATGGTACTTAAAATACAGTGGCTTTTTAAAAAAGGGACAAAAGGCAACTTCATATAAAAGTTATTTGAAATTTTGCTATTTTTACCATTTAAAAAATCTTGAAACTTATGCAGTGCAGCTTACAATCTTGTACATGTTCACTTGTATGATACAGTTTTAAAATATTACCCAGTTTTATGTCTTTAAAAAATTAATACCTACATGAAGCAGCAGTAGAAATATGTGAGTGTGAATGAATACACACACATATGTACATACATAATTATTTTAGGTCCTATATACAAAGAAAACCAAGATTTTTGTTACTTATTCTCTTCTCTGATCCTTTTTGCTTCATTAATAGCTTGAGAATAAAGATCTTATTTGAGCTTTTTTCCTTTCTAAAAACTGAATTTTGTAAGTGTTAATTATAATAGCAGAACCATAAATGAAACTTTGCATATATTATTTGGAAAAAATCCCAGAAAAATACTAAGCTTAAATAATAAAATACTTAAATCAGGACTACAAACTTCGGAAATCCTTTATTGTTGGAAGTCCTACTTTGCCTCTTTTAAGAACATACAGCAATACAGATTTATTTGGGATCTGAGGTTTATACTTTTAAAATAATGTATTTTAGTATAATGATGTGTTGTGTAGTATATTACTATTTTGCTAAATATTTTATTTTGTAATATTAGGATCTACAACTAGAATATGGACAAGGACACCAAAGTAGTTACTTTTTAGGTGCAAACAAGTAAGTGAAGTCTTCTAAACTTTAATTTAATTCAAGAATTATTAAGTTACCTTTCATATGATAATTTAATATTTAAGGTAGCAAATTGTTTTGGGCTGATAGATGTTTTTAAATATGCTTTTTATTTTTTTCCCCAGTTCATCATTTAGTTACTAATAAGGGAATATCATTCAGATTGACAAAATTTTCCAGCAGTATATATACTATTTTAACAATCAAAACAACTTAAAACTTAAAAGTACCATTTCAGTTGCATTAGAGAGTTTGTTATTGAAACTGTGAGGTGGTTTGGGGCTAGATCAAGGTGCTTGCTGCACAGAAGTCCACTTACTAAGAGAAGGAGGATTGCCCAGGAAGAAAGGAATTTTAATGCGAAAGATGTCTGTCAGGAGAGAAGTAGTCTCTGAGCAACAGAGATCAAGGGCTTTTTAAGGAGAGGTCAAGTGCATTGGGGTAGGTGGTGGCGGTTGGTGATTGTTGGCTTCAGGAATTTTGCTCAGGGGCCTTCTAAATCTCTTGTAAAAAATCCACTTCCAAGTAGGATTTTTTGATCTAAAAAAGAAATTGTTTAAAAAAGAGAAAGAAAAATCTACTTCTAAGAAATATCTCAAAAAGTTCAAGTAGTTAATTAAGGAACAAGATTATAAAAAAACATATAGGGATCATTGAAATTTGTTCATAGGGCTGGTTATAAGTTGAGGCATATATATACCCATATTTTAAGTCAAGCAGATGAAAATAGTGACTAAAAGCAAATAGGTTAGTTTTAAGGATAAAATAATAAGGCAAAATAATGCCTTTCTCTTTTTTTATAAACTAAATATTTTTTACTTAAATGCAATAGAACCTCCATAATTGACGCCTCCCAACATTGACCACCTACTGGAGTTGACCTAATTTTCATAGATTGGATGTGCACAACATGTATATACCAAGACAGTAAGTCTAGTTTCTTATGTTGACCAGTTTGTTGTATAGTCAACAAATGGGTGGTCAACTTATGGAGGGTCTATGGCGTACTACCCATTCCCAATCCAGAGAAAAGGCTTTGTCAATCAAAGTTTTTGATTTAAGTGGTCCTTCAGTTAAATACTATGAGATTTTTTTTTTATATTATGTTATTATTATTAGCCTTTGTGTTTTTTAAAATGGAAAATAAGTATAAAATTTCCCTGATAGAAAAATGAAATTTTACACAAATAGTAACTATTTGCTCTTTATAACTTAGCTTGTTGGTGGACAACAAAGGAAAGTTTGTCTCACAGTGAAGTAGCAGATAAAAAAATTCTAAAGAATTTTTTATATTATTTTCTTTATATATGAGATCACTGGTTTTAAAGACCTTGTTAGCAAATGTTGCTGTATTTTAAGATACTGAATAATGTGAAAAAATTATTTACCTTTTATTGATTCATTTAAAATGTCTTAAAATTATGTATTTGAAAAATACAAAATATATGGCCCATCACTAAATGCTTTTCCAGATTCCTTAGTTCCCCTTGTCTGATTTCTGATTGTTAGGCATTTTCATAGTATATAGTTATTTTGGCTAGGTAAAATGTTAATAATTTGCCTAACCTTCATTTTTTGATTAATTGGATCCCTGCTTAAGGAACTATTTTCTATATAACGAATCATTGTCAAACAAAAGTTTGACATTTGTCTGTGTTCCATGTGTAGGTATACACATACATGTGACATGAGCATGGGTGTAGCACCTCTCTTGCTGTATTGATATGTCTGCTTTATTCTTGTGACCGGGAAATGTTTTAAAACTCACAGGATTTCCTGCTTTCTCCATAGGTGATCAGGCAGACAGATTTCCACTGATGGGTTTCTGCCTATCCAGACCATGCAGGAATTATCAAATAAGAATTGTTGCATGGGCTTTTTCTTTTCTTTTTTGCTTTTTAACAGAAAGCTTATGTGTTTTGACTTATACTTGGTCGTTGCCTTTTTCTTATATTGCTGAGGTCAACTCTTCTGACCATTTATTTAAAACCAACAAAATATTATTTTTAGAAGAAAATTCTAATTATTTCTGATTTTATTTTAATGTAGTTCAAAATTTTAAAGATATGTTATCTTCTAATAACTTTAAAAAGTAGAGAATAGAATAAATTGAATTATATAACTCCTAGCACATTTGAGTGTTGTGGTAATAAGTGCCAGATCAGAGACAGAACTGGCTCTTATAAAGTACATGACTTGGAGAAATTTACCTTCATTCTCTTATAAAATGGAGATTACAATAGTATCTGCCTCATAGGGAGCTAAGGATGAAACGGAATAATCATAAAGTATTTAGCACATTTAGGATTTAGTAAATACTTATTAGTGGCCCTTAGTTGTAGTTAAGTTGCTTGGTAAGTAATTATTGATTGTATAAGCAAGTGAATAAATTGCTCTTTGGTTTTAGAGAAAGGGAGCTTTGTTGTGAAATACAATCTGGGCAGTATTTATAAATTGTTTTGGGGCAGGTAGGCAATTGCGAAAATTGTAAGCAATGTACAGCATGAATTTCTTAACTAATTTGAATATGCTGAGTATTTTAGGTGTAGTTTTAGACTGCACCCATGTAAGTTTCTTCACTTTATCAGTTTAATCTGTGTTTTGTACATTGTTTCATTCTTAACCTTTTCATCAAAATTTCCTAGTCATTTTAGATGGGCTTAGTAATTCAGTATCTGAAGGCATTGTTTTTTTGTTCTTTACTTCCTGAAAATTCCATGAGAGAATTCTGGGAGACAGTGAATAGTGACACTGTTTGTTGTGTAGCACTCAGTCTTCCTAAATAAATCACTATCATATTTTCTCCAGTGCTCTCAAGGTACAATGTTTACTATGAACAGAAACTTTTAGCAAATTTAGCCATGTTTTATTTACTCTCATATAAAGCCTAAAAAGAAAATTATACATTGTACTTTTCATTAAGACTTTATCCTGTAACTTAAACAAAAATACAATATAACATAGTAGATTTTCAAGTAAATGAATAAGAAATATACATGAGTTCCTAGGCTATGGGCTAGCTGTTTTTCCATGTTCACTTATTCAGCTTTTCTCTTATTGTTAGAGCACTCCTAAGAAGACTTTTTTTTCAAAAGTGGAATGCCATATAAATCGAAATAAACATGGTAACTGAAAGTAAAACTACATTTTAAATTCTCTTCCTAAATATTTTTAAATCCTAATATTTTCTACTAGAGAAATAGAGGGGAAAAGTCTTAAAAAAAGGTTGTCATGTGCTTAAGGAAAAGAATTTTTTCACTTTTTTTTGTATGTGTTTTCTTTTGTTGTTTCTTTTTTCACATCTTCTAAAATGATTAAAGCCCACTCACAGTTCAGAGACATTATGTTTAATTTAGTAAAATAATTTAAAGCAGTGCTTCTCAAATTTTTGGTCCCAGGATTCCTTTACAGTCTTTAAAATTATTGAGAACTTATCAAAGAGCTTTGGTTTACAGGGGTTGTGACTATAGATATTTATAATATTGGAAATTTAACTGAGAAATTTTCAAAATGTTCACAGCGTCTTAAAATAATTTAATCATTATATGTTATCATAAGTAACATTTGTGTGTGTATTTTTTTTTTAAATCCTCATCCTTAGCAGCCAGATCAAATGTATCTCTTCATAGCACCTTCTTTATAGCACTACTGATTCTTTTTCATGAGACTTAGAAGCAGCAAATAATTGCAGTAAGAGGCTTTATATATGTCAGTGCAATACAACAAACATTTTGTTGAGGTCCATTAATAACATTTTTTATGAAAAATAGCTATGTTTTTCTGAACCAAAATAATATTATTAAGAAAAGTAGCATTATTTTATATTTTATTCTTTTACAAATCTCCTTAACAGTGTCTTACTAGAAAACAACTAAATTCTCATGTCTTGCTCCTGAATTTAATCTGTTGCAATATCACATACCTTGTAGTCTCTGGAAAACTTCAGTGTATACTCAAGAGAAAAGAAGAGTGACAAAGGGATTATGTATTGTGAAAATAGTTTTGACCTTGTAGACCCCTACAGGAGGCAGATACGCCCAGGATCTCTGTACCACAGTTTGAGAACTACTCATTTACAGTCAATAATAATGTTGAAGAAAGCACTAATCAGGTTCTTACTCTGTTCTGAGTTACTCTTCTAAGTTGCTTTACCGTGTTAATTCAGTATATTTTGAGAAAATCATTTTGAGATAAGTTCTGTGACAATTCCCATTTTACATGTATAGATGGAAAACTGAAGACATAGAAACCGAAATAACTTATCCAAGGCCCTGTACCCCGATAGTCCATATTCTGCAGAGGTGTAGGCAGGATTCAGATCCAGGCAGTCTTGCCTTTATAGCTTGTCCTCGTGAATTCTACTGCCTATAGTAGATGAGAGCTCCTACTTGGAGAACCCTTTAAGGACTTTGTGAGTAAGATATTTGACTATGGTACCTCAATTTTTAAATTTACAAATAGCGCTTGCAATTAGCTTATGGTTTTCCTATGGCAATCAACCATTCCAAATTCACAACTCTGTTATTTTTTAAAACTTAAATTGATGTTAAGCTGGCTTGATTAAAATATTTGATGGCTAAAAGCTATTCTATCGGTTGCTTATAGTAGATAACCATATCTTTAGTTTCTCTGATTTTATGTTTTGATAATTCTAAAGGCAGTTTCCCCCCATATGTTTTAGGAGGGAAGATGATTAAAGGGTGTTACCTTATAACTTTTACAGAGAGTGAATTTTTTGCTGAACTACTTTTATCCCAGTAGTTTATTAGAACTGCATTTCTGTCTATCCTGTAAGCTAGGAGAAGGTTATTGAGATTTTATGCTTAAAGAGTATAATTTAGGAGATAAGCTACATGAACTTGCAGTGAAAAGAAGTAAGGGAATTTCAGGAATGCCCTAAGTTCTCTCTTACATTCCTGAAACTTAAATTTTTGTATACTGCTCCTAATGGTAAAATCCTCGCAGCTGGTCTGGTAAAGGCTTAGTCTCCCAAAAGTGTAAATGTGTTTGCCCGTGCACCCCTGGAGAACAAATCCTTCAGGTAAGTGAGTGTCTTCCGTGAAAGCAAAGTGCTACTATATTCGTGTATTCATGTCACATGCGTGCGTGCTTCTGCAGAGAGATCCAACATGGTGAGTTTCATTTTGTAGGATTGCCTGAGAGCATGATGTTTTTTTAAAGTACGTCACCTTCCTTAGTTTAAGAAAAAGAAAATATAATTTCAGGTGTCAGGTATAATATACCAGGTAAAATTTGAATCCTGGAAACTCCTGACTATTGACCCTGCAATAATTGTTTTGTCAGTACTGTTGTGACATTTCATAGTGAGTTGTCTTCTGTTTGAATTGATATTTTTCAATAAGCAATAGGATTTATTTCGCTGTTTCAAAATACAAAAGACATTAACAACAACAAATAGAGGTATCTCATTATACATACCTTGACATTGTATGGTTACAGAGGTGATCATTATAGCAAATTTTCAATAAATGGTTAAAAAAGTAATTATTCAAAAACTTACAGGTAAGGCTAAAGTGGTAAAAATACATACTTGGTATTCCTCTTCTGTGTATCGACTCACATTGTTTTTTGTGGTTTGTTTTTCTTTTAAGGAGTCTTCTCAAGTCTGTTGAAGAAGAATTACATCAGCGGTAATTTTAATTTTTAACTAAATTTAAAATACTTCATACTTTATGTCACAGATGAGTAGTTTGCCCTCTTCTTTGTTGTGTCACCTAAGATTATTTTGCATTGTTTGTTGAAATTTTGAATTTATCCTATAAAGGTAGAGAAATAAAATACTGTCTATTATAAGCAGCCTTTCCTGTATTTTCCAAAATTTATTCTTATACTATTTTGGTAAAGTCCATTTAATATCAATGACATTATCCTTCTTTAGAGGACATGTGGCCCATTTAGAAGATGATGAAGAGGATGATGATGAATCTAAACAGTAAGTCCTATACCTGTTTCTGGTAAAAAGAAAATGTCATTTGACCTGAATTTCATAAATGTAGCAACTTAATATTGACAATAATTTTAATATCATTAGTAACACAATATTAGGGGTTGTACCCGTGTTTCTTTCCTTTTCTGTATTCCAGTTGTATTAGTCAGCTCAGGATGACATACAGAATACCACAGTCTAGGTGGCTTAGTCTAATAATAGAAGTGTATGTCTCACAGTTCTGGAGGTTGGGAAGTTCAAGATCAAGGTGCCAGCCAGCTTGGTTCCTGGCAAGAGCTCACTCCAGGCTTGCAGTCAGTCATCTTCTGCCTATGTCTTCATGTGGCCCTTTTTCTTTGTGTGCATATGGGACAATGTGGGGAGAATGATCTTTCTTCTTCTTTTTATAAGGCCACCAATCCCATAGATTAGAACCCCAGTGTTACAACCTCATTACTTCCTAAAAGCCCTATCTTCAGATACAGTCAAAGACTTTTTATATGTTTGATTAAATTTCATCTGATATATTTCAAATAAATACTTTGACTATAAATGTATATTTTTTAAAGAGGGGATATTTTCTAAAATAAAGGTACATTTAGCTATCATTGCCCATTTTTCCTACCTGAGGCAACTTTAGGGGTGACTTGGTACATGATGTATTGACGTTTAGTCCTTTTAATTGAGTTTTTTGTTTGGGGGGAGTTTTAAAGATGCAGTTTCTTGGTAGAATGACAAGAGCACTTGATTAGCAGTAGGGGGCATAGCTGTGTGGTCTTGCCTGAGGTCATGTAATCTCTATGGGCTTCAGTGTCCTCAGCCAAGAACTTTGTGTTTCATCATCTTTTCTTTCTATTTCTAAAACTAATCTTAAGTCATAGTGAATTTTAGCTTTAGTCAAATTCTGCCTGTAATTTTATACAGCACATACAGGATATATAGTTTTTGAAGAGCTTCATCAAAGATATTGCCTGTCTTACAAAAGCAAAAATGAAGCTTACAGTGTGATACCATATTTTCTTAAGCCAGCTGTTGCTTATATTCTTAAATAAATTATTTACTCTTTAGTTAAAATAACTAGAATTATAGTTATCTTTTTCAGTTTTAGTTACAGTATAGTTTTTGAAACTAAGAAAGTATATCTAATTTTTTTGTTTCATTTTTTTAAATTGACAATGATTGTGCATATTCATGGGGTATGTAGTGATGTTTCATTTTATGTGATGTATAATGATCAGATCAGGGTAATTAGCATATCCATCATCTCAAAATTTATCATTTCTTTGTGTTGGGAACATTCAGTATCCTCCTTGTAGCCATTTAAACTAAGTAATGTATTACTGTTAACATAGTCATCCTATAGTATAAAATATATAAAAATACTAGAACTTACTTCTCTGATCTCAGTATAATTTTGTATCCTTTAACAAATCTCTCCCCAGGCCTCCCTTCCTCCTACCTTTCCCAGTGTCTAGTCTACTGTACTTTTTACTTCTATAAGATCAACTTTTTTCACAGTATTTGTCTTTCTGTTTCTGGCTTATTTTACTTAACATAATGTCCTCCAGTTCCCAGTTACTTCTAAATAATACCTCATTTAGGATCATTTGAACTTGGAAGTTTGAAGTTGCAGCTATGTCCTCCAGCTATGGTGATAGCTGCAGCTATGGTAATGCCACTGCATTCAAGCGTTGACAACAGAGCAAGACTCCTCTCAAAACAAACAAAAAAAAAGATGAACAAAAAACTTCATTCAGCATAACTTGAACATTTCATAAAAACTTGAGGAAAAACTCATAATCTTAGAAAATGGTACTTGTTTTGACAGGGTTTTTTCCATATCTTTGGAAAAATTATATTTTAGTAATTGATTCATTTGTAAACTCAATACTTCCGATTCTAAACTCTTTATGTTTTTAGGTCAACCATGAAAGCAAAAGTTCCACCTCCTTTGCCACCAAAGGTAGATAAATTTATTTTTCCATTTGAATTGTATATTATTGTTTTGTTTCTTTAATACTGCATTGATAGTTATTCTAGCTTTTCATTTGCAATCCACAAAGAAAAGTGTGACAGAGTTGCTAAACAGTGATTTAAGTAGATGATTATGATTGTTTTTGTGTTTTTTTAAATGCCAGGCTTGTCCTTTAGTGTTCATTCTAAGTAACAAGTTCTAGAAATTCATATGCTGAAGAATAATTATATTAGTGGATTAGGGTTATTTCACATGTTAAAAAAAACTCATGTTTTTGTAAGTTTTTTCCCCTCAGAATCTATAGTATACTAAGTAAGAGATAGTATAGTTTTTTCCCCTCAGAATCTATAGTATACTAAGTAAGAGATAGTATACTATCTATAGTATACTAAGATATCATTTATCATCATAGATATTTAATTTTCAGATTATAATTTTTAAAAATACAAAGTAGGGTGGTAATTTTCAAAAAAATTTTAACAAAATTCTTTTGCCAACCAAAATCATCATAAAATAATAAAATAATTATAACTGTTAGGATTTTTTAAAGAGTATAATGAGTTATAGTTAGGGTTAATATAAATTTATTTTAATTCAAGTTCATATGCATAGCAGATTTTAGTTACAAAATGAACTGCTTTAACATTTAAGATCTAAGTGTTATAAGTGAAGAGTTGGAGTCCAATTTTTTGGCATCAAATTTATTTCTCTATTTTCTTACACTATTGAGAAAATCATGAAATAAGGCTGTACTTGTTTTGTTTCATATTAGCAGAGGTAGAGAGATCTGAACTTCAAAGCAATAAGTGGTGAACAATCTTCCTAATAAGGAACCCACTTGTAAGACTTTCTAAATTCTCTAAACCTTCAGTCAACTGGAGATTTTTCCATTGTCTGCATAAAAATTTTCTCAGGCTGGGCAGTGCCTGTTGCTCAAAGGAGTAGGGTGCTGGCCCCATATGCCAGAGGTGGCGGGTCCAAACCCAGCCCCGGCCAAAAAAAAAAAATTTTTTTTCTCAGGCAAATTGCTATGTTTATATTCTCCAGAATGATAAATTTTAATCTCTATCTTCTACTGCCTCTAGTCTGAAAGATTAAGTGTTTACAACACAAAAGACATTGCATCATCTAAGAGGCAGTTTATTAGCCTTGATAAGGGACTGAACTTTGATTAGCTTGTGTATTTAAAATAAAAAGAGAATCATTTAAAGTTGAAGGAGGTAGGAAAAACTAGAATACTTCTATTTGTCTAGTCTCAGTGTGAAGGCTTGTGAGGAATTGTCAGAAGGACTTTGGCCAGGCAGTGGATCAGAAGGCTGAGTGAAAGCATCTCTTGGGGGCAGGAGTTTGAGACCAGCCTGGGCAATATAGCAAGACCTCATCTCTATAAAAAAAATTTTTTTTTTTTTTTTTTTTTTGCAGTTTTTTGGCTGGGGCTGGGTTTGAACCCACCACTCCGGCATATAGGGAGTGCCCTACTGTGCCCTACTGCTTTGAGCCACAGATGTCGCTCCCCCCACCAAAATTTTTTTTTTTAACTACCCACGTATGATATCACACACCTAGTCCTAACTATTTGGGAAGCTGAGGCTGGTGAGTCGTTTGAGCCCAAGAATTCAAGGCTACAATGAGTTGTGATTACGCCCCTGCACTCCAGCCTGGGCCACAGTGTAAGACCTTGTCTGTTAGAAAAAGACATAGAGGCCCCTCTCCTTTTTTGGCACAGCAGTAAAACCTGAGAAGTATACATATTTGAGCGTACATTTTTAGAATATATTTTAAGTAGCGCCTTCTTCCCACATTCCCTGAGCTGACCCATGTCTTCTTAGACAAAGCCTTCATTCAGTCCCTTGGCCAGGGACCCAGTTTATGGCTCTTTTATCTTACTCCTTGTCATTTGAGGTTTGATCTCTGGGTAAAGAGGCTGTTTATCTTTGTAAACACAAATGTAGTTGCTTTCTCCAGTTTTCTGCTAATGGCGAAAAAATGGAAGTGAGTCAAGTTTTACTGATATGTGAGACACTGACAACAACAACAAAAAGAATATGTTTTAAATAGTAAGATAATCTGAATTGGATAGTTGAATAACCTTATAACTAGTCAGGCAAACACAGTTTGAAAGCCTCTGGCATATAATAATATTTACTTCTGGGTGGTAATTTCATGTTTAATTTTTGGTCTCTTTTTTGTATTATTTTAGCCTAAATCCATCTTCATACCACAGGAAACTCATTCTACTGAAGATGATAATCAAGGAACAATCAAGAGATGTCCCATGTCAGGGAGCCCAGCAAAACCGTCCCAAGTTCCACCTAGACCGCCACCTCCCAGATTACCCCCACAAAAGCCTATTGCCTTAGGTAATGGGGAGGGTGACAGCAAACCTGTTACCAGGTTTCCATACTGGAGGTGGGGGAGAAATGGAGGAAATGTTTCTTTTAATAGAGTGTCTGAAATGTCTTTGAGGGAGGAGAGAAGGAAGGCAATGACAAGGGAGATAGTTTCTGCTTTTTGCCCCTTGGTCCAGTGTTTTTGTGACCGTATTTCCTGTGACCCAGGCTATCATATTTTGGCCCTCATTTATTTCATATTTAGCCTTCTCTCTTCTGCAGGCTGGTTTATGCCTATTCCTCCTTGAGCTAATGTGTAGAGATAAAAGGAATTAAACTCTAACTAAATAAAGAAAATGTGTTTGGGTTCTAGGGCTACTTCTGTTTTAAAAAACAGGATGGTACTTTGACTCCTTTATTTTATTTTAGTCACTTTTAGAAAAGTGATTGTCATTGTTTGTTAGGTATTTGGCTCTAAATTAATACTAGAAGGTACTGCTTTTTTTTTTTTTTTTTTTTTTTTTGAGACAGAGCCTCAAGCTGTCACCCTGGGTAGAGTGCCATGGCATCATAGCTCACAACAACCTCAAACTCCTGGGCTTAAGTGATTCTCTTGCCTCAGCCTCCCAAGTATCTGGGACCACAGGTGCTGGCAACAATACCCAGCTACTTTTTGGTTGCAATTGTCATTGTTGTTTGGCAGGCCCAGGCTGGATTTGAACCCGCCAGCTCTGGTGCATATAGCTGGCACCTTAGCTGCTTCAGCCACAAGCCGGAGCCAGAAGGTACTATTTTAATAACACTATAAGTTTCCCCTGTCTTATCCAAGATAACCAATTTAAAAACGTATCTAAAGGCCAGACAGGGTGGCTCACACCTATAATCCTAGCACTTTGGAAAATCCAGGCAGGTGGATCTCTTGAGCTCAGGAGTTTAATACCAGCCTGAGCAAGAGCAAGACCCCCCCTCCCATCTCTAATAAAAATAGAAAAATTATCTGGGCATTGTGGTGAGCACCTGTAGTCCCAGCCACTTGGGAGGCTAAGACAAGAGGATCTCTTGAGGCCAAGAGTTTGAAGTTGCTGTGAGCTATGATGTAATGATTCTTGATCCAGGAAGACAGACTAAGACTCTGTCTCAGAAAAAAAAAGGCAACTAAAGTTTCTTGGATAACATAATATTAAATCAGTCCTTGAAAGTAGTTGTGAGGCTGGGCACGATGGCTCATATCTATAATCCTAGCACTCTGGGATGCTGAGGTGGGTGGATTGTCTCAGCTCACAGGTTTGAAACCAACCTGAGCCAGAGCAAGACCTCGTCTTTAAAAATAGCTGGGCATTGTAGAGGGTGCCTGTACTCCCAGCTACTTGGGAGCCTGAGGGCTTGAGCCGAAGAGTTTGAGGTTGCTGTGAGCTGTGATGCCACAGCACTGTATTAAGGGTGACAAAGTGAAACTGTCTCAAAAAAGAAAAAAGTTGTGAATTCAGTATTTTTGTTTGTTTGTTTTTAATGCAAATAAATACATCTACTTAAATTCAGCCTGAATTTAAATTTGCTTAATATGGCAGAAATAGAGGTATAAGTAGAAGAGCATGTATATAAGACTTTTTTTCGTACTAAATATTCTGATTGGGTGATCTAAAAGAATCATCAAACTGTCTCAGGTAATATATTTTTTTCTACTTGATAATTTTCTGAATGAAAATTTTTATGAAAAGTAATTTTTTTTATTTAAACATATCTTATTAAAGGAAATGGAGTGAATTCCTTCCAGTTAAATGGTGAACGAGATGGCTCCTTATATCAACAGCAGAATGAACATAGAGGCACAAACCTTTCACGGAAAGAAAAGAAAGACATACCAGTAGGTATTATTATTCATAATCTCACACTTGTAATTAGTGAAACAATAGCAATTGTATATTTTTTAATTATTATTTTGCTATTTTAGTACATTAATTATAATGAATAGATTATTTAATTCTTGAAAAAAGGATAACTTTGCTATGATAAACTTGAATGATGGTGTCTGGTATTTAAATTATTTAGACCAATTTGTTATATAATGTATTGCAATATGAAGCATAGTCTACTTCATTCAGGTAATACTTAGTATTCTAGTGACGGTTCTCAAAATACCTATTTTTTATTCTCATTGGTGAGAATTGATTATTAAAATCTTCTCTTATACTCTCAAGAAGTTATGGAAAGAAGGACATAGATAAAATTACACCTTCTACCTCAAGACAAATTTCTAACTTTAAATTACATATTTAATGATATTGCTGATCTTATGCAAAGAAAATAGCTAATAAGGGGGAAAATCTAGCAGATATCACTTCAAAAAAGGTGAAATTAGCTTTAGCAGCTATTTCTGCCACAACATAACAATTAAAACATAACTGTTGGCTCGGCGCCTGTGGCTCAATGGGCTAAGGCGCCAGCCACATACACCTGAGCTCTGTCTCAAAAAACAAAACAAAAAAAAACAACTGTTACTTATCAGGGATTATAAGAGATGAAATTTTTTTGAATAGTTGAAAAGAATCAACTTCTGAGCCCTGGATTACATTCATATATCATAGAATTTAAAACAAAAGGCAAAAGTACTTAAAATCCCTGTTCTGTAACAAATGTCAATGAGATGAAAGTATTTTTTGAAGATTTTTATATACTACTATTGATTACTTTTATAGAAATTTATAATGTAAGTTTATGTGCACATATGTGTACATCACTAGAAGCATTTTACTTAACTTTTGAAACAGATTTCACTGTAGAATAAGTTTTTCAGAATTCAAGTTAGGCATTTGACTAGGGTTATTTGTTGTAATTTGTAAAATTTAGGACATTTTTAACACAAGTATAAAAATGTCCTTCAGGAATATGTTTTATGAAACTTGTCCACCTGAGCAGTGCCTTTTTGCTTTCAGCAGTCTAAATTTTAGTAGTCCTGCTAATGCAATAATACAGAAATGCAGCTTATTGACTGTAGTGCAGTTATAATCACCTTTGGGAGACGTTAAGCATTTCTTATGTATACATTTTTAACTCAATTTTTCTGCTACCTTACTTCATTAAGGTAAGGAACTCACAGTTAATTCTGAGATAAATATCTTCATGGCTGTATCATAGGATAAGAAGTATCTGTGGTATATTGAAGCATGCTTTTGGTTTTTGCTGTAATTCTTGAAATTATTTACAGCCAGTTTTATTAGTGCTTAAATTAAATCTGAGAGTTATAATATCCAGACTCTTTAATTAAAATTGATGTTTTGCTAAGATAGATGACATCAGATAATTTAAGAATGTCAGTATGTGAAAGAAGCACATAAATTATTTATAAAATGGAATAAAAAATTGTCAGAAATATTGGCAATAACGTGTTCTACATCCTCAAAATAGTTCTACAAAGTAAGATGTCATATAATCCCAATTTCAAAAAAGTCATTTCCTATTTTTGTGTCTCATATATGAAATTAGTTAACAGTAGGAACAGTAGGGTTTTTCATTTGCTTTTATGCCATTGTTTAAATGATTCTGATTTATATCAGAAATTATATCATTTCTTAAAATGCTATTGTTAAAGTTAACTTTGAAAGAACTCTAGACTTTCATAAAATCAATGTCTAAATATAACCAAAAGAGCTTCCCTTTCTAAGGGACAGTTCAGATACTCAGCACTGTGGCCCTTTGGAAAAATATCTGGCATTTTTGATGATGCTGTAGGTGAGCAAATGTGCTACTATTTCCTTCCTTGTAATTGTCTGTATACTCTGACCAAGGATTTATATACTTGAATTCATCAAAATTTAAAACTTCATTTGACAAAACACATTGTAAATAAACATGGTTAAGATGACCTATATACAGACTAGGGGAAAATATTTTTTATATTAACAAAGTATTCAAATCTAGAATATATCTTTAAAACATCAATAAATAGATATGAAAAAATCAATAAAAAATGGGAGAAGACAATATACAAAGGAATAAATACAGATAGCAAAGAAATAGTTTTTAAAAAGATTCTCAACCTTCTCAGCAATAAGAGGTGTATATCACTGAGAAACACTTGAGAAGTGTGTTACTGCTCAGCTTGATGCTTGTGCTGTGAGACCGTGAGGAACCAAGAGCTCTCAAATGGTGTTGGTAGGTGTGATGTGTGACACAGGCAGTTTGGTAATTAATATCTGCCAAAATGGGTTCGGCGCCTGTGGCTCAACGGGCTAAGGCGCCAGCCACGTACACCTGAGCTGGCGGGTTCGAATCCAGCCCAGGTCTGCCAAACAACAATGACGGCTGCAACCGAAAAATGGCCAGGCATTGTGGCAGGCGCCTGTAGTCCCAGCTACTTGGGAGGCGGAGGCAGGAGACTCGCTTGAGCCCAGGAATTGGAGGTTGCTGTGAGCTATGATGCCACGGCACTCTATCCAGGATGACAGCTTGAAGCTCTGTCTCAAAAAAAATAAATAATAATAAAAAAAACCTAGAAGCCACCACTCAGCATAGCTGGCATAGATTGAACAGCAGCCCAGGAAGAGGATTGATGTCCAAGGCCTCCCAATGACTACGATGCAGCCAGGGCTTCAGTGTCCTGACTCCCCTCTGTTTCTCCTCCCAGGGGAGAGGTCAGAGGAGTGGACTCTGTTCTGTCCTTTGAGAAAGGGGAAGTGGCTGACTCTCAGAACAGTTACAGAAGGCTGATGAAGGCTGATGAGGTACTTTGAGGAACAAGCGGGGCTGCAGGGGCAGTGAGATGTGTTTAGGGTTCCCTACATAGGAAGTGGTGTGGCCTCTAGCCTTGCCACCCTTTTTTAAAAATTGAGGTGAAATTTACATAATGTAAAATTCAGTGAGATTTAGTATTCACACAACTTTTTTGTGCTCAGAGTCAATATTAATAACAGCAGCAGACATTTGAGTTCCTTTCCCCTGCCAGAGCTGGTGCTCCAGGGAGCTGCCACTGGCCATTTAGATTAAAGGCCAAGATGCCAAACAGGCCTGGAGACTAGACCCACCCGGGAAGGATGTCCAGAGCACCTCATGCCTCCTCAGTGCCCCCTCCACCTCCAGACCTTAGGATCACCCCCGCCTTCCGAGGTCCCTCCTCTTCTCCCTCCTCACCACCATCACTGGCAGCCCACCAGCCCTCTACTTTCTGGAGAGGAGGGCTTCGAGAGCCAAGCAGTGGCCACTGCTTTAGGCAGAGCAGGCCCCAGGAGACTTGCTCCCAGGGAAGGGAGCAAGGCAATCCCGGGTACAGCCCTCTCACTCCACCTGACATCAGGCTGCTGCCCCTCTCAGAGCAGGAGGCTGGAGTCAGGATAGAGCCCTTCCTGATCCCTGAAGGTGACTGGCCTTGCCTATCTAGGATTTGCTGAGCTCGGAGCAGGGGTGCCAGCTCTGACTGGAAGGGGCCTTTCCCTCTGCCCACGCGCCCAGCCCACGTTCGCAGCGTATTCTCACGCTGCCTGTGTGAAAGAAAGGCAGCCCCTTAGCTGGCTGGGGCTGCAGCTCAAGTCTTTGGGGCGCATTAGGAGTAAGCCTCCCAGCCCACCCCGTCATTTCACTGCCTGAAATAAATGGTGGCTGCAGCTGCTGCGACTGGAGGATGGCTGAGAAGCCCCTTGATGTGTAGGGGGAGGGGGATTGCCACATCTGAGGTCCCACGGGGGGGATTTGGGGGATCAAGTGGTAGTTGTGTGGCACAGAGCCCACCCCTTCATTCTGCAGATCCTGCAGTTCCCTTAGGCCTGGGTTGGGAGAGCGAGGCTGGGACCTCTCCAAGCGGGCATGGGGGCTTCTAAATGCAGGTGACGTCCTTGTAGGGGCGGGGAGCGGGGAGCAGCCCAGTCACTAGTGAGTATCCGGCTCGCTCGCCTGTGTGCCTGTGTGTGTGTACCAGCTGTGTCACATCAGCCCCATCCCTCCCCCAAACCTGGCCCCTCCTGCTGTGGCCGGGCCCCTGACTGTTGGCGCGTCCACCCTCGCCTGGTCATAATGCCCTCAGCCTCGGCTTTCAGACACTCACCGCCGCCCCGCCCCGCCCCGCGCCCGCTCACCTGCTCCATGCTGCGCCCCGCTATGCCGTCCGCGCCGTGGTGGCCCCGGGGGGCGCAGGAGGCAGCAGCCGCTCCATGCACCCTGTCGGGGCAGCTGCACCCGGCGACCGCCGAACGCAAAGAGCGCCTGGTGTCAGCGCCCGAACCCCCTCCCGCCCCGCCTGGGCCCCGCCCCTCCGCCCGCCCCCTCCCCTCTCACCCCGCCCGGCCGGCGGCACCGCGCACCGGCGAGCACACCCTCTCACACGCGCGCACGCAGTCGCACACTCCCGACTACCACGGAATACACACAAGACCCTCTCACACCCAGGGCTCATCCCTGCCCCCACACGCTGTTCCGCCCGGGGACCCGGCTAGTGGAGGGAAGATTCCCTCCAGGGGCAGCCCCTCTGCTCCTTCCTGAAGTTTATCGTTCCAAAGGGCCCCACTCTCATTTTACAGGGGCCAGAGAGGGTCTTGCCCTGGTGACCAGAGCAATGGGATCAATACTTGAGGTGTTGTCTGAAGGCAGGTCAGAAATACCTAGAGAGACTGGGACACTGGAAGACACTGTGCCTGAGCCCAGAGACACTGTTGCCTGTATTCCAGTGTTCCGAGGCCCTTGGCTGGGTGTGGGGAACAGAGATGGAGATTCCTGTCGCCCACTCACCGTGCTATGCCCCAAGTAAGCAGAGGGAGCTGACCTATTTATCTGCTACCAGATATGGGGGGAAACTAAATCCCCAGAAACGTGGGAACTTAACTTGTGGGAAGTCTTCAACCCCTCTGGTGAAGACCAAGGAGGTGGCAAAAAGACTCCATCAGTGCCCCCATGGGTAGAGACTCCTGATCACCCCTCTGTTCTGTCCTTAGCAGGGCAGCACCAAACTAAGAGGGTTGTCACAGGAACAGGCATGTGACAGGTGGGCATGTCATGCAGGTCAGGGCTGTGGAGTCCCTGGTGAAGAAGGGTAACCTGCCCCAAGGTGGGCAGTGGGGTGCAGGCATCAGACTGGCATGAAGGTGACTGCTCAACTTCTCACTGAGCTCTGGTCTCTTTATGAGGCACCAGAGGGTGAGGGAGAGGGGGTGGGAAGCTGAGAGGGGGAGAGTTAATATCCTCAGTGGCCCAGACAAAGGGGGCTTTATAGGCTGGGTGGTGGGGGGGGCATGCTGGGAGCAGGGAGGCTGGAATGTGGGCTGGGGAGGCCTTGAGCTCCTGGGAAGCTCATTTGGGGTCGGAAGTTGGACTCCCCATCCCTTCCATACTTTACCCCTGCAGAGCTAGGACTACAACCAGGAGTCCTGGGAGCCCCTCACCCCTGGCTTCCTCTGGCAGGGATCTGGGGGGCACTGCCCACACTCTCCCAGGCTTCCCTGCCCATCTGGCCTTGGCTTCTATTGGCTTCACTACCATGCCCTCTCAGTGGCCTCATGGCCTCTGTCTGCTACCCGACTGCCCTGCTGGCTGCCTGGGGAGGGAAGAACAGACTTGGGTGAGGTCACAAGGCTTTGGGGTCAATGGGGCCTTTTGTCCCTTCAGAGGGAGTCTGTCCCAAGCCAAAGGGACAGGAGACAGATAAGAGTATCAGACAGCAAACATGTGCCCCGATCCTGAGCTAGCCTCTCCCAGGCCATGGAGAACTGGGCCCCAGCTGTGGAAGCCACACTCCATTCTTTCCAGTTGGGTCCCCTCTGGTTCTCTCTCAGTGCTGAGGAAGTGAAAACAAGGAGGTGGCAGCAGTAGCCACCATGCAGCGCTTTTGGAACAGCTGCTGTTTGGCCAGGCCTAAGGTCTCATGGGGCTTTGCAAGGTCAGAGACAGTCTGTCCCCAGAGATATTGATCTCGCTTTCAGTAGACCTGAGGAGATCTGGATCCACTACTAGCTAAAGGCATGGTGACTTGATTGGTAAACCCTAATGCTATTTTATCAACACACCTTGATCACCGTAGGAAGGGTCACAAGGAGAGTCTCTGAAAAGAGAAGGGATAGTACCATCTACTAGTCTGTGGGGCTCTTGTGTATTGCCCCCAGGGCTCCTTCTTCCTGGCAGGCTGGACTTCTGTTCTCCTTTTCCACATCCCACATAGACTAGACTCTCTGACAGCAGCATTGCCTCAGAGGTACAGTAGTGGGGCATAGGGACAAGGTCCAGTCAGGTCATCAGTATGTATCTTATTTTATCTCTTTGATAAAGTTAAAAGAAGACACTCTTGTGTCTTGATGAATGTCTTGGGCAATAACACCCTTTAAGTAAGGGTTGGGAGGAGAGCCCAAGTCTGGTCAGTGTCACATTTCCAACCATCTCTTCCAAAGCTTTCAGTCACACTAAAGGAAAGTAGACCATGATTCAAATCTCAGGCCTGCTATTTAGTAGCTGTGTGGTCTTGGACAAGTATTTTTACTTCTCTGCGCTCTAGCTTCTTCTATAAACCAAGAATGATAATAGCACCACCTCACAGAGTTGTCAAGAGATTAAATGGGGAGGGGGTGGCTCACACTTGTAATCCTAGCACTCTGGGAGGCCGACGTGGGTGGATTGCTTGAGCTCAAGAGTTGGAGACCCTGTCTGTAAAATTAACCAGGCATTGTGGCAGGTGCCTGTAGACCCAACTACTTTGGGAGGCTGAGGCAAGAGGATTGCTTAAGCCCAAAAGTTTGAGGTTGCTGTGAGCTGTGATGCCACTGCACTCTACTGAGGATGACAAAGCGAGATGCTATCTCAAAAAAAGAAAAGAATAGCCGGGTGTTGTGGCGGGTGCCTGTAGTCCCAGCTACTTGGGAGGCTGAGGCAAGAGAATCACCTAAGCCCAGGAGCTGGAGGTTATAGTGAGCTGTGTGACACCACGGCTCTCTACCGAGGGCGATAAAGTAAGACTCTGTCTCTAAAAAAAAAACAAAACAGGGTTCAGCACCTGCGGCTCAACGGGCTAAGGCGCCAGCCACGTACACCTGAGCTGGCGGGTTCAAATCCAGCCTGGGGCCCACCAAACAATGACGGCTGCAACCCCCCCCAAAAATGGCCAGGCATTGTGGTGGGTACCTGTAGTCCCAGCTACTCGGGAGGCCAAGGCAAGAGACTCACTTGAGCCCAGGAATTGGAGGTTGCTGTGAGCTGTGATGCCACAGCACTCTATCCAGGGTGACAGCTTGAGGCTCTGTCTCAAAAAAAAAAAAGAGGGAAAAAAAAGATTAAATGAGCATATGAATTTAAAAGCTCAGTCCACTGGTGGGCACAAAATGATCAATAAAAATTAAGCACCTTCTACCATGGGCTGAATTAATTCACCATATGTTGATTAGCATTAGCTTTAGCTCAGCAGGTAACAATTTCTGACCTTGTCTCCAAATTCTGGAAGGTCATATGGTGGCTCTAAACAGGTGTTCCTTTTGGGGATGGCACCTGCTTTCAGCCAGGTAGGGAGCAAAAATGATGAAGGGCAGTTTCCAGCGTGCCTATTGCTGCCCCCAACCGCCTTCCTTCCCTTAGTGGCCTCCAGGCTCCCTGCAGAACAAGGAGAAGAAGGAAAGGGAGCAGAGAGACACGGGCAAGGCAGACAACTCCCAGGGTGCCATGGGAAGAGAGAAAGGAGGATTACCCAGGAGGGAGTGGAAGGAGATGAGAAGGCGGCAGGCAGCAGGCCCACTCCTGCACCTGCTGCTCTGAGAACAAAGCCAGGAATGATGCAATCCCTGCCGGGTGCAGCTGAGGCTGCAAGGCCCTGAGAGAAGAAAAGTATGCATTTGGGGTGGGAAAGGTGGTGGGCAACAGGGCAGATATGAGATGGATGCCTTTTCAAAGCCCAAAATGTGGCTCCTGGTCTCCTCCTGAAGCCCCTCACCCAGGGCCAGACCCCTCCTCAAATAGTCACAGCCACTTTATCAGCAGAAGTCAGACATGATGCAATTAGGACATCATTCCAGGCAGCCTCCTCAGAGGGAGGGATGTGATGAGAGCCCCAGACACAAAGTTGTCTCCAAGGTTCCCATTGGACACTTCACCAGTAGGCCTCTGGCTGCAGGTCTCTGTCCCCCTCTTCTCATCCTGGAGACAAAAGGGCAAAATCCTCCGGAGAGGGTAGGGTAGGCTCAAGAGAACCCTAACTCAGGGCCTGCACAAAATAGCATGTATTTGGGCGGTGCCTGTGGCTCAGTGAGTAGGGCACCGGCTCCACATACCAAGGGTGGTGGGTTCAAACCCTGGCCAAACTGCAACAAAAAAATAGCTGGGCGTTGTGGTGGGCGCCTGTAGTCCCAGTTACTCGGGAGGCTGAGACAAGAGAATGGCCTAAACCCAGGAGCTGGAAGTTGCTATGAGCCATGAAGCCATGGCACTCTACCAAGGGTGACAAAGTGAGACTCTGTCTCTAAAAAAAAAAAAATAGCATGTATTTATAGAATTAAATGGAACCTAAGGCAATCTGGGCCCCCAGTATCTCCCTTTAGCATTCATTGAGCCATCAAGTCATTGGGAGTGGGTTATGATGGTGGCATCCTTCATCCCTGGGGTGTCTGCCTCAGCTCCCCACTTTACCTGGGAGCCAAAAGAACAAAGGTTTCTCACTTTCCTCCACTTGGAGCAGGGGTCTTGTCCTACACACTAGGCCCAGGTGAAGGATGTCTCATGGGTTAGGGTCCTGGAGGGGGCAGAGCAGAAGAGAACTAGAGATACTGCATGTAAGAATATTTAAGTCTAGCCTCTCCCCACAGCCGCCCAGACCTGATGGGACAGCTGGGTGGCCTAGCCCAGATGAGCCACTAGATGGCAGGAGAAGCCCAATGACTCATCCGGCTCCACCCACTCCCACCACCAGAGCCCAACCTTACCTGGAAGCAACTTCTGCTCCTTCTTGCCTTCCTCCACAGCCCACCCCTGGCTGCAGCCTCCAGTGAGAGGCATCCTGATGTCTTCTCATTCTTGCATTTGGGAAGACAAAAAATTCTCAGTCCTTATCTTCAAAACACTGTTAATAACAATAATCACAATAAGGTCGGGCACCGCAGCTCATGCCTGTAATCCTAGCTTTCTGGGAAGCCAAAATGACCTGTAATCCTAGCACTCTGGAAAGCCAAGGCAGGTGGATTGCTTGAGCTCAGAAGTTGGAGATCAGCCTGAGCAAGAGCAAGACCCTGTCTCTAATAAAATAGAAAAATAGGGCAGCGCCTGTGGCTCAGAGAGTAGGCCGTTGGCCCCACATACCGAGGGTGGTGGGTTCAAACTGCAAAACAAAAAAATAGCTGGGCGTTGTGGCAGGTGCCTGTAGTCCCAGCCACTCGGGAGGCTGAGGCAAGAGAATTTCCTAAGCCCAGGAGTTGGAGGTTGCTGTGAGTGCCATGGCACTCTATCGAGGGGGACAAAGTGAAACTGTCTCTACAAACAAAAAAAAATAGAAAAATAGCCGCACAGTGAGCTAGAATAACAAGGCACTCTACCCAGGGTGACTGAGTGAGACTCTCTCAAAATAGTAATAATAGTAATCACAATAGCCCATGGCTATTTATCAAGTGCTCAAGCTGAACTCAGGCATTTTAGATGCATTATCTCATTTACTCCCACATGGGGTAGATAGTAATAATCACCCCTTTTTAAAAAGGAGGAAGCAAACTGAGAAAGCAAAAATAAGTTGTCCAAGATCACACAACTAGCAGGTAGAAGAGCCAGGCCTCAAACTCAGTGTCTTCCCCAGGGGTAATGGTAAGTATGGGGAGGAGGCAAAGAACCCATCAATGCTGCTGAGAAGTGTGGTCCATATCCCATGGCTCCTCACTCCACCCATCCCTTGGGATTCTAGGAGTGAGGTGGGAGAAGGCTGTCCAGGGACTCAAGCTCACAAAGCCCCTGCCCTGGCTAAGAGCCATTGCATCATCCCTACTACCTGTCCTCCAGACTCCACAGTGCATCCTGGGTTCCCCCTTCAACTAACATTGCTGAAAATCAATCCCTTGCAAACTCCTCTTCCAATATAGTCCCAACCCTCCACTCCCATACAGGTCCCAAAATGACTCCAGCCCAGAGGACTTTCCCCTCTGCCACCTCCCCATGTGACCTGCCTTAGGGGTGGGTGGGGGCATCCCTTGGTACAAGACACCCTGGGCCCTGGGGCTCAGAGGCATCTCAAAAGATAAGACACAGAGCCCACTGTCCAAGAGCAATAGAGTTTAACATGTCTAAAGCCAGATCTATGGTCACTTCCACATACAGTGTTCCATTCAAAGAAATATCTACCTCATATTCAGAAGAAAACAATGTCTATCTTTATCTCAGGTTTTTCAGCAATACCAGGGAGAGGCGGCAGCTTCAGAGAAGGGGCGCCAAGAGATGACACCAATGCCTAGTAAAATATCTTGACCCTTAACTCTGTCAATATCTCTATTACACAGGACAGCTCTTGCTCCATTCCAAACCTTCCAGATGTCCTCCATGCTCAGCCATCACTGCCCCACACTTCTTTTTCTCTCCCAGTGTAGGCCTAGCTAGCCTCTCATTCTCCCATCTATCCCATCCCTCCTATAACTGCAAAACAAAGGCCCAGCCAGGAAAGTGAGTCCTTGACCTCCCCACATGATGAGATGAGAAGCCCAGGGACGCCTCCTAGGCCAACCTCCCTTTATTTATATATTTGGGTTGTGTTGTTGTTGTTTGAGACAGAGTCTCACTTTGTCACCCTCAGTAGAGTGCTATTGCATCATAGCTCACAGCAACTCTTGTGCCTAAGTGATTCTTTTGCCCAGCCTCCCAAGTAGTTGGGACTACAGGTGCCCACCACAACATCCAGCAATTTTTTAGAGATGGTGTCTCACTCTTGCTCAAGGTAGTCTTAAACTCCTGAGCTCAAGCAATCCACCTGCCTTGGCCTGCCAAGTGCTAGGATTACAGGTGTGAGCCAATGCACCCAGTCCAATCTCCCTTTAAATGAAGGTTTCTCTAGCACTCTGGGAGGTGAGGCAGGAGGATTATCTGAGCTCAGAAGTTTGAGACCAGCCAGAGCTAGAGTGAAGGCCC
This sequence comes from Arctocebus calabarensis, assembly GCA_963573935.1. Taxonomy (NCBI): domain Eukaryota; kingdom Metazoa; phylum Chordata; class Mammalia; order Primates; family Lorisidae; genus Arctocebus; species Arctocebus calabarensis. The sequence continues at coordinate 32,837 of CAUYON010065189.1, forward strand.
CATGTCTAAAAATAGCCAGGCATTGAGGCCAGCATCTGTAGTCCCAGCTACTAGGAGGCTGAAGCAAGAGAATTTCTTGAGCACAAGAGTGTGAGGTTGCTATTAGCTATGACACCACGGCACTCTACCAGGACCAACAAAGTGAGACTCTGTCTTCTAAAAAAAAAAAAACTAAAGGGCAGCTCTAGCTGTCATCCTCTATTACGCAAGGAGGGAGTGGCCCACATCCTGGCTCTGCAATATCTTGAGTTGTTGTTATATCTTGTCATTGATGCTCCAAATCCAATGATCCAAATTTCAATTCCTTGAGAAAATTCTGCTGAAGACTAACATTGACAAACAAACCCCACCTCTATCCAATCAAGTTGTCCTGTGAGAAAGGTGAAAATCAAGGTTCAAGGACTGGCTACTAAAGATCAAGGAAAATTAGTAACATTCCTAGGATGGGGGACTGATCTTGTCTCCTGAACTCATTATTGCATTGGTGCATCTATTCCAATGTGTCAGGCCCTGATGTAATAGAGAGATTGTATGATAAAGTCACAGCTTCCATGGGAATCCATGCATAGGATAGAGCTACACAATTCATTTCAAAAACCTCTTGGAAAAGGGTTCCATCAGAGATCAACAATAACCCAGCAAGCATATCTCCTGAAATGGAACCAACTCTTGTGCTTTTGGCTGAGCACCAAGGAAAACAGTTGGTCTTCAGAATTCACGTGGCAAAAATATGCAATAGAATCCTTATGCATGAAGTGCTGACACTATGAGAGACTGGAGAGAATTGAGAAAGATAGAATAGTTACTTTTCCCATATCATCTTCAATCAGGGAGACACACAATGAAGTGGAGGGGGACTCTCCTGCACTATTACTTTGCATGTGCTTATAATTGAATTTGAGCAAGATAAGACTCCATGGCAGACATGAAAAGGGACAACCTCTGTGAAGGGGAAAATGAAATAGGTAGTTTTAGGTTTTGGGGGTGAAGAGACTGGAATAGCTTTTATTCTGGGCCCATTGTTTCCAAAAGATTGCTTTTCCTTTTGTGGGCTTTATCCCCCATGTCAGAGAGGAGCAGTACCTATTTTTCTTAATGAACCCTATAGATCTAATTTGAATGACATTAACTTGATGAAAAAAAATTTTTTTTTCACACAGAGCCTCAAGCTGTCACCTTGGATAGAGTACTATGGCATCACAGCTCACAGCAACCTCCAATTCCTGAGCTAAAGCGAGCCTCTTGCCTCCGCTTCCCAAGTAGCTGGGACTACAGGCACCCGCCACAACGCCCGGCCATTTTTTGGTTGCAACCATCATTGTTGTTTGGCGGGCCGGGCTGGATTCGAACCCGCCAGCTCAGGTGTATGTGGCTGGCTCCTTAGCCACAGGCGCCGAGCCTTGAATGATGAAAATTAATGACTCTGCTTTCAAGAATATGCACACAGCCAGGCACAATAACTCAAGCCTGTGGTCCCAGCAACTCAGGAAGCTGAGGCCAGAGGGATTGGCTGAGCCCATAAGTTAAAGGTTGCAGTGAGCTGTGATGAGGCCACTACATTCTAGCCTGAGTGACAGAGACCCTGTCTTTAAATAAATATAAATCAATCAATCAGTCCCCTAACAAACTCTTGACTAATGGTATTTGCTTGGTCGAGGTACCATTAACAAAGATCCCTTATGATTGACAAACTGCCCAAATTAAAATGATGGCAGCCATTATAGCAATTCTAGAGTTTGTTTGTTTGAGTCAGGGTGGGCTAGAGTGTAGCGTCATCATCATAGCTCACTGCAACCTCAAATTCCTGGGCTCAAAGTGATCTTCCTGCTTTAGCTTCCTGAGTAGTTAAGACTACAGGTGTGTACTACCACGTCTGGCTAATGTTTTTATTTTTTATAGATAAAGAGGTCTTGCTATGTTGCTCATACTGTTCTGGAACTCTGGCCTCAAGTAGTCATCCAGCCTTGGCCTCCCAAAGTGCTAGAATTACAGGTGTGAATCACTGCACCTGGCCTTAGAGCTAATTCTGAGGTAAGCATTTTCCCTTGCAATGTGGCTCACATTTCATTATTTGGGGCACCTTTCCTTCCAAGAGCAACACTTTAATCAGGAATTAATGCTATTATAGAATGGCTATTAGAATCAACACAATACTGTTTCATTATAACGTGGACCTGTAATTTGAGAATGAGCTGACGGTGGCTATCAGGGATTTCAAGACTCTCTCCTTCTAATCAGTCCTATGAAAATGCAACAGCCAAGAATTAGAGTCTCATCTCATTCCACGTCCCTCTGAGGATGTGGGGAAATTGTAGACAATTCTCCCAAATGAGTCAGGGTGGTACACTGGCTCTTCACCCAGGGAACTTGAAGGGATACTGGAAAGGAAAGTGAAGAGAGGCTTAAGTGGCTTCAACTACAAATGCATCTTTTTTTTTTTTTTTTGGACACAGAGCCTCAAGCTGTCACCCTGGATAGAGTGCTGTGGCATCACAGCTCATAGCAACCTCCAACTCCTGGGCTCAAGCGAGTCTCCTGCCTCTGCCTCCCAAGTAGCTGGGACTAGAGGCGCCTGCCACAACACCTGGCCATTTTTTGGTTGCAGCTGTCATTGTTGTTTGGCAGGTCCAGGCTGGATTCGAACCCGCCAGCTCAGGTGTACGTGGCTGGCGCCTTAGCCCACTGAGCCACAGGCGCCAAGCCAATGTATCTTATTTTTATTATGCTTCACTTTACTGTGCTTCACAGATACTGCATTTTTTCACAAATTGAAGGTCTGTAACAACCCTGCATTGATCAAGCAAATCTATGGTGCCATTTTTCCAACAATACGTGCTCACATCATGTCTGTCATATTTTGGTACTTCTCACAATATTTCTTTTTTTTCTTTTATTTCTTTCCTTTTTTTTTTTTTTTTAGACAGAGCCTGAAGCTGTCACCCTGGGTACAGTGCCATGGCATCACAGCTCACAGCAACCTCCAACTCCTGGGCTCAAGCGAATCTCCTGCCTCCGCCTCCCAAGTAGCTGGGACTACAGGCGCCCGCCACAACGCCCGGCCATTTTTGGTTGCAGCCGTCATTGTTGTTTCGTGGGCCCAGGCTAGATTCGAACCCGCCAGCTCTGGCGCCTTAGCCCATTGAGCCACAGGTGCCAAGCCTATTTCTTTCCTTTTTTTGATACAGAGTCTCACTCTGTCGCCCTGGGTAGAGTGCTATGGTATCACAGCTCACAGAAACCTCAATCTCTTGGCCTTCAGCAATCCTCTTGCCTTAGGCTCCACAGTAGCTGGGATTACAGGTATAAGCCACCATGTCTAGCTGGTTTGTTCTATTTTTAGTAGAGAGGGGGTCTCACTCTTGCTCAGGCTGGTCTCAAACTTGAGGTCAAGCGATCCACCCACCTTAGCCTCCCAGAGTGCTAGGATTACAGGCATTTCAAACTTTTTTATTATTATGTCATGGTGATCTGTAATCATTGATCTTTGATGTTATTATTGTAGTTATTTGGGAGTGCCATGAACCACCCCTGTAAGACAGCAAACTTAATTGATAAATGTGTTTGTTCTGACCACTCACTGACCAGCTGTTCCTATCTCTCTCCTTCTCTATGGCCTCCCTATTCTATAAGACAGAAAAAATATCGAAATTAGGCCAATTAATAACTCTACCATGGCCTTTAAGTGTTCAAGAGAAAGGAAGAGATGCCCAGCAATTTTTGGGGGTCTCATTATGCTACCTAAACTGGTCTTGAATTCCTTGGCCCCTCAAAGTGATGGGATTACAAGTGTGAACCAACATGCCCAGCTTGACTCCAATTTTAAAATAAGTTCTACTATGGGTAAAGGCTATCAAACAGCATCCCATTACAGAAAAATATCTTATGAAAGCATCAATAAATGTGGCAAATTTCATTGTCTTACTTTTAAAAATTCCCTTCACCTGTGGCTCAAAGGAGTAAGGTGCTGGCCTCATAAACTAGAGGTGGCGGGTTCAAACCCAGCCCTGGCCAAAAACTGAAAAACAAACAAACAAACAAACAAACTACTGGCTCAGTGCCTGTGGCTCAACGGGCTAAGGTGCCAGCCATGTACACCTCAGGTGGCAGGTTTGAATCCAGGCTGGGCCTGCCAAACAATGATGGCTGCAACCAAAAAATGGCCGGGCATTGTGGCGGGTGCCTGTAGTCCCAGCTACTTGGGAGGCAGAGGCAGGAGACTTGCTTGAGCCCAGAAATTGAAGGTTGCTGTGAGCTGTGATGCCATAGTACTCTATCCAGGGTGACAGCTTGAGGCTCTGTCTTAAAAAAAATAAATAAATAAATAAAAAATACAAACTACTTTTGGGTGGCGCCTGTGGCTCAAAGGATTAGGGCACCAGCCCCATATGCCAGAGGTGGCAGGTTCAAACCGAGCTCCAGCCAAAAACCGCAAAATAAATAAATAAATAAATAAAAATCCCATAACCACCCCCAACCTTCAGCAACCAATACCCTAGCTAATTAGCAGCCATCAACATGGCAACATGGCTGCTAACTGACCGGCCAGGCAGGTACCAGTGGATCATGCCTGTAATTCTAGCACTCTGGGAGGCTCCGGCAGGTAGATCTTTGAGCTCAAGAGCTTGAGACAAGCCTGGGCAAGAGCAAAATCCAGTCTTTATAGAAAAATTTCAGTGGCGCCTGTGACTCAGTGAGTAGGGCACCGGCCCCATATAACGAGGATGGTGGGTTCAAACCCAGCCCCGACCAAACTGCAACAAAACAATAGCCGGGTGTTGTGATGGGCGCCTGTAGTCCCAGCTACTTGGGAGGCTAAGGCAAAAGAATTGCTTAAGCCCATGGCTCGGCGCCTGTGGATCAACGGGCTAAGGCGCCAGCCATGTACACCTGAGCTGGCAGGTTCGAATCCAGCCTGGGCCAGCCAAACAATGACGGCTGCAAAAAATGGCCCGGCGTTGTGGCAGGCGCCTGTAGTCCCAGCTACTTGGGAGCTGGAGGCAGGAGACTTGCTTGAGCCCAGGAATTGGAGGTTGCTGTGAGCTGTGATGTCATTGCACTCCACTGAGGGCAACAGAGTGAGACTCTGTCTCTAAAAAAAAATAATAATAAAATAAAATATAGAAAAACTAGCTAGATGTTGTGGCAGGCACCTATATAGTCCCAGCTACTCAGGGGGCTGAGGCAAGAGGATTGGTTGAACCCAGAAGTTTAAGGTTGTGTGAGCTAGGCTGATCCCATGGCAGTCTAGACTGGGTGACAAAGTAAGACTGCCCTAAAAAAAAAAAAAAAAAAGCCAGATACAGTAGCGCAAACGCCCACAATCTTAGCAATAGTACATCCAATACATGTATCTTAATTTTTTTTTTTTTTTGAGACAGAGTCTCACATTGTTGCCCTGGGTAGAATGCTGTGGCATCATCATAGTTCAGGGCATCCTCAAACTCTTAGACTCAAGAAATCCTCTTGAGCTCAATCTGGGAAGCCTAGGTGGACAAATTGCTTGAGCTCATGAGTTTGAGACCAGCCTGAGCAAGAGGAAGACCCAGTCTCTACTAAAAATAGAAAAAAAGAGGCAAGATTTTTTTTTTTTTTTTGAGACAAAGTCTCATTTTGTCACCCTGGGTAGAGTGCTGTGGCGTTATAGCTCACAGCAATCTCCAACTGTTAGGTTCAAGTGATCCTCTTCCCTCAGCTTCCCAAGTAGCTGAGACTACAGGCACCTGCCACAACACCCAGCTAGTTTTTCTTTTTAGAGACAGAGTCTCACTCTGGCTCAGGATGGTCTTAAACTTGTGAGCTCAAGCAATCCACCCACTTCAGCCTCCCAGAGTGCTAGGATTAGAGGTGTGAGCCACCACACCCTGTAGCAAGAGGATTTCTTGAGCCCAAGAATTTGAGGTTGCCATGAGCTATGATGATGCAACAGCATTCGATCTAGGGCAACAATGTGAGACTCTATCTTAAAAAAAAAAAAAAATATTTAAGATATATGTATCGGAGGCTGGATATGATGGCTCATGCCTGTAATCCTAGCACTCTGGGAGGCTGAGGGAGGTGGATTGCCTGAGCTCTACCCATCTCTAAAAATAGCCAGGCATTGTGGCAGGCGCCTGTAGTACCAGGAACTTTGGAGACTGAGACAAGAGAATTGCTTGAGCCCAAGAGTTTGAGGATGCTGTCAGCTGTGACACCAGGGCACTCTACCAAAGGCAACAAAGTGAGACTCTCTCTCTCAAAAAAAAAAAAAAAAGAGACACATGTACTATACTTTTCAGACATAATGCATTGCACAAAAACTGAAGGGGATAGTGTAAACATAACTTTTATATGCATTGGGAAAACAAAATTTGTAACTCATATTGTAATAGTCACTTATTTCAGTGGTCTGGAACCAAACCCACCCAGTATCTCCCAAGTATGCCGGTATACAGTTGTCAATCAGAGGAATATATCTGGTTGTTTTCTCTAAAGAGCACAGTTCAAGAAGGAATGGGCTAGAAGGGTGAAAGGAGGGATGAACATCCCTCCTTTTTTTTTAATTAAAAAAACCTTGATGGGCTCAACGCCTGTGGCTCAACAGGCTAAGGCGCCAGCCACATATACCTGAGCTGGCAGGTTCGAAGCCAGCCCGGGCCTGCCAAACAACAATGACGGCGGCAACCAAAAAATTGCTGGGCCTTGTAGCATGTGCCTATAGTCCCAACTACTTGGGAGGCGGAGGCAAGAGCTTGAGCCCAGGGATTGGAGGTTGCTGTGAGCTGTGATGCCACAGCACTCTATCTAGGGTGACAGCTTGAGGCTCTGTCTCAAAAAAAAAAATAGAGACATGACCTCGTTCTTCTTCAGGCTGGAGCAATCTACCCACCTCGGCCTCCCAAAGTGCTAGGATTATAGGCTTGAGCCACTGCACCCAGACATGTCCAGTTCTGACGAGATCAGCGCCGGGTGTGCTCTGACTGTCATCACAGGGATCCCTATGGGGGCAGGTGAGAAGTCATATGTGATGGGAGACTGAAAGAAAACCCCACAAACCCGAATAACATGAAATATTTCTAAACATTTTTATTTCAAATCTCTTTTTATCCTCCCCCAAAAGACATGGGTCGGTACAGCAATCATAAAAAGGAGATACAAACACAAGAGTCAAATGTCTCCCGCACTGACACTTACAAAAAACTGAGAATTGCACATGGGGTTTCCAAACAGTACCTGCAGCAGCTACTAATGTCCCTTTACAAGAGTCAAACATGCCTATTAATACAGTATATACAGACACCCCATTCTGGAACTAATCTACAGGGACATCCCAATGCCCACCCCTTCCATCCCCAGAAAAATACCAAAACACACCCAAAGTGCATTTGTTTTGTTTATATCAAAACATCTTTCCCATCCCACCCTCGGACCCTCCCACCCCATTTAAGATTGGCCTGCAAGTCTATTTTAACCATTTAGTAATTTTGTATAGCTTATGAAAATAAATTATACAGCAACTATTTTAATAAATTAAGCACAAAAAGGGAGAGTAAAGGGGGACAACTAAATGGGAAGACAAAGCCAGGCCACGCTTTGGCTTGGAGGGCAGGGGGGCTAAAGGGGACAGAAGTGGTTGCAGCGGGGTGGGGTATCCCTTCTGGGGAAGAACTGGCAACCACTCTGAGCCCAGAATGACACCCCTCTTCATTGAGTTTCTTAAAAACAACCGAAAATGTACAGCAGTGGCTGTGCCACAGGCAGCACCAGTTTGGGCATTCCAACAACTGGTTTACCCAGAGTGGTGCTTAGACCCTGCCTGTCCCTCGGACAAAGTTCTGGGCCTAAGAGTGAAGGGCAGGTCCCTGTCCCAGGGAGCACCAGAGATGGGAGTATTCAAATCTGCCTTCCCGCTCCCCCTGAGCTGATTAGGGAGCTAAGGATGCAGCTCTGAGAGGGGCTGTGTGGTTTGTGATTATCCCAGATTCTGAAGAAGAGAGTCCAAGCCTTTCTTACTCTCTATCTCCAGGAGCAACTACGATCGATCGCAGTCCAGCTGCAACCAAACATGCATGTCTTCCCACCACGGCTGGCTTTTTGCCTGCCCCTCAATGCCTCTTAGCATTGCAGAAGAGGGAGTAGGAGGGGGGAAGGGAGTGGTTCCAAGTACCCTCTACACCCTCTAAAGATGAAATGGAGTGAAGGCATGTCACAAACTCAGCATGCAGGACTGGCTTCCTGGGAGGTAGATGGGAGTGGAGAGGGATGGCAGAAGGTATAAAGAGAAACAGGAAGAAACTGGGTGACACCTACCAGGAAGGTCAAGCAGCAATGAAAAGGACAAGGACAATATGAAATCTGCATGTCAAGAAAGGTCTTTTTCTGGCAGATTAGAGAATCAAAATTTTAAATACAACTCATCACTCTATTTTTCTAACTGCAGTACCTGAGTCCCCATTGCCTGTGTCTATGATCCAATCCCCATTTTCTCAAGACTTCCTGTTCATTTTGTGCTGAGCATGAAGGCTCCAACATCAAAACAGGATATATCACAGGGACTTGCAGACTTGACCTTTGTGGCCCAATATCCTATAGCTATCATAGTGTAGGTGGGGGCACACTTTTTTTTTTTCTTTTTCTTTTTTAATAAAAAAGGTTTTACTCCCCAGGAGCAAATAAATCATTTTGAACTACTGATAAACACTGCTGCAGTGAAAAGAAAGATGGCTACATGTATGCAATAGCACAAATTCAGTGTAAGAACAGCTGTGTTGACGATTAGAGATAAAAATCACTTATCCATTCCCCCTTTCCCACAAACCAAACCAAGAGGATTCCCATAGGGAAAATGTCTAACTCAAAAGCTCCTCCCTTGCTGACAGGGGTCATGTCATTCTCTTAAAAGTGAAAAACAAATGAAGGGTCTTCTCCCAGTGGAGATGCATTCAACACCCCAACTGGCAGCAAGACTTCGACAAATGAAGACACACACACGTACATACCCACACACAGATTTTCGGACTACCTTTCAGCAACCACACAGCTACCTCCCAGGGCCTCAACCACTAACTTCTCCTTCATCTAACTCGCTCTACTCAGGGCTCTAAAGCTATAGCAGAGGCAGCAGGGAAGGGAAGGATGTTACATAAAGACAATGTTCCTCCTCTCTCCACTTACTACTGAGACCAGAGGGCTTTCAGCAGGCCACACTCTTCTGGAGGACCAGAGGTAAGAGTTAACAGGGCCAGCATCCCAGGGTACTTTTAGCTCTACTCCAGTCTCTCACCCTGGGTCTGGAAACTCTAACCAGCCCTTTTCCCAGTTCTCCCTGAATGTGTTATGGGGGAATTTGCAGCTACTTCACATCACTCCCTGCCTCAAAAAGGGGCTTACATGATCAGCCCAGGTGAGAAGCAGGAAAGGAGGAAGGAGCAGGAATCTTGGAGGTGAGCTCCCTTCAGCCAAGCCTTTCTTCCACATGCCTCCCACTCCACGGAGTTATAATCACTTCATGGGACATGCACAGGTAACCAAGGCAAGGTCATCACCAATGGTCCCAAACTCCCTTATGAGCCAGCTGTCACCCACTTATCCAATCTCCCACACTAAAGCTATTCCCATGCTCCAAACACAGCACACAAATTTCAAGAAACAGCAAGTTGTAGCAGTAGATGTCACTAGCTCACATTGGTTCACACCCGACCTAAGGAAGGTTACAGTAGATCAGTCATAAACAAGTGACGGCTACACATGCTGGGCCTGGGGCTACTGATATTAACCCAATCAACAGTGGGTCCCTAGAAGTGAGTGCCTTTTTCAGTTTGTGGCTGTATAACAACCAGAAAAGAATGTGTTCCCTCTGTAGACTGCATTTCAGTTAGTGCTGCACAGCTGGCAAAATGGGTGGGCTGGCCAAGGGAGGGGAAGGGCAAGTGTTAACCACTGGCCCTGCTATTCCTGCTCCCTCTCTGACCATGATGTCCCCAGAAAACAGGCTGAGCCCTGCACCTCCCCTTCACCTAACTTGTTCTACACAAGGCCAACCATGCAGGCAGCAAACACCCATGCCCCATGGAGTTGGTCTCCTTTTCTGCTACTCCATTTTGGCCCACTCTAGGGAACTTCAGCACAGACGGATCACAGTCAATTAAACACTACCCTCCCAGGAGGAGAGGTGGGTGGGGAGGTTGGGTCATGCCTCTTCAGCTAGTTTGATTTCATACCTGAGTGTACAAGTTCTCTAGTAGAAACTCCAGTCCCACAGAGGTGCAGGGGCTCTGCCTCCCGCACATGAGCTGAAGTGACAACAGCAAAGTTCACGGTGATCGCTTGATGACTTCCAGCTTTGGGCTCTACCTCACTATACCTGTCTGATGACTGAAGTATCAGTATAGACCACTGCACTGGAAAAGGATTCTTGAACATGGTTGATCCAATAGGACTGTGTATTCTTCAGTACATGCCATGCAGATTTCTGCTTCCTTATTTTTTGTTCATGTGTTTCTCATCTTAATTGTTTTGCCCTCACCTACAACCCAAAGCCTCATCAGCATGGACCTTTCCCACATCATCTAGTCTACACCAATCTTATTCACGCCAATCATCGTTAAAGACAGTCCTTGATTCTCTGCTACAATGAGTCATTTTCTAAATTGCTTCATGTGTGGCAATCACCTAAAAGCTTCCTTATTCCATAGATCATGCCTTCTACTTCTTATGTTTTCTGCATTATCCAGTACCAAGCCAGACAAACACACCAAAAAATAATTTTAAAATTATGATTGGCTGAAATGGGACAAATAAAAAAGATCCCAGGTTGCCTATCAGCCATTTGAGGATCTCAATGGATTCCAGACATCAGGCTTTACAGTGGGGTGATACTTTCTGCAAAATGGAGAGTTACACGCCCTCTCCATAGGCAAGACTCACAGGGTACGCCAACTTCTGGGATCACAATCTTACTTGGTAGATAATACTGTCATGGAAGCCAAGGAGAGAACAGGTACCACATGGTCAATCAGAGATAGGCTGTGTTTATGCTGCAAAGCTCATCTTATAGGCCACCTCTTTACAGCCAGATAATGATACAAGTTTCCTCCCTTTTCAGCTAGTAGGAGGAAGACTGGTCATTCCACACAGGACATTAAGGCCCGATACTTCCAGACAGGCAGTCCTATAAATTACCAAGACACTGGAGCCTCACCCATACTATCAGGAAACCATAAACCTGACATTATTTATCTTGTGAGATGAGGCAAATATAAATACGGGGAACCCAAATGAGGCAGTCTCATGCAAGACTAATAAAGACCCAACAGCTCAATTGTCACATTTCAACAGCAAACCTCTCCCCAGAGTAACTCCATAGGAAAGCACACTCATAAATGTCATACAATTTGTCAATGGCTGGCTGCAGAAACAATTAAAGACCACTGGAGTTTTTCTCCTCCCTCCTCCACATCTACCAGGAAGACAAACAACTCTCAAATCAGCATCAAACAGACTTCCTAGTGAATGGAGGGCTGACATATATGATTCAGGAAATGTTTGGGTTGCTAGTCTAAACAAAGGAAAATTAAGAAGCTCTTGCCACCTCCCATCCCAGAAGTGGGACAATAACCTAAAAACAGGAGATGTGATGCTCTTCTCCTCTGATTTAAGGAAATCCTTTTAGGGCTGAGTTGCTAGAGAGCTTTCTCTAGGAAGAACACCGCTACCCATAGTTTTGTTTCTCACCTTCCTCCACATTCCCTCTCACTAGCTGACAAGACACATGGAAGTAATGCTGACTCCTAAGTCATGGGTACAATTTGCCATTAAGAATCTAGAAGCATGGCTCGGCGCCTGTGGCTCAATGGGCTAAGGCGCCAGCCATGTACACCTGAGCTGGCGGGTTCGAATCCAGCCTGGGCCCGCCAATCAACAATGATGGCTGCAACCAAAAAATGGCCGGGCGTTGTGGCAGGCGCCTGTAGTCCCAGCTACTTGGGAGGCAGAGGCAGGAGACTAGCTTGAGCCCAGGAATTGGAGGTTGCTGTGAGCTGTGATGCCACAGCACTCTATCCAGGGTGACAGCTTGAGGCTCTGTCTCAAAAAAAAAAAAAAAAAGAATCTAGAAGCATGCTCCATTAACCTCGGCAGCCCATGATTGGCTCTCAACTGCTCAGGTGATGAGAAACACTATTGCCTTGACAGTTGGCAGAAGCAATAGAAATGAGGTTACCATGATCACAATGAAATGTACAGTTATCTCCAGGGAGAATGGGCTGAGGATGGAAGAAGAACAGGGTTAATTTCAGGTGACAGAGCTTAAGGAATTAAACAGAATGAAACTAATACAGCTTCTATGAAAGTTGACTCCAAAATCATTTTCTTAAATCTTCAAATGAAAGGATGCAGGGTGTCACTACTTTCCACAGCAAAGACCATTTGCCAGTTTGTGTTCAATAATCTTCTCTTCAAGACCACCCACTCTCATTCCTCTCCTGCTCCTACTGAGATTACTCATGGCAAGGAGAAGCATATTCCCTTCCCTCAGACACCTCTAATCCTGTTTGCACTTCTCTGGCTCCTGCCTTCTTCAAGGTCCCAGGTGGAGACTCTAACTCTGCCTTTGGCACCAGCTTCATGACTGCTCTCCTCCCTGCCCCTTCTTTGGACCTGCTCACTTCTCATACCACTTCTAATCCAATGGTACAAATCCCAGATGCCTTCAAGATTAAGTTTTCCACATCAAGAAATACAAACATCAAAAACAAAAGTTCTGAAAAAAAAACAGTGTTAAGACTTCTTCCAGTTTTCCAAGGAGCTTTTCCAGTTCTAGGACACCACATGAGTGGATGTGAGCAGTGGAGCCCCCACTCAGAGTATTATGGTTGTGTGCTTCTTCCAAGCCCCAGGACTGTGAAGGGAAACCAAACTTTTTACATAAAGAATCCCAACCCTTCCTAGTCCCTCTTGGTTTTCCTCTCTCTTCTTTTCATGGTAGCTTCATTTGGTTCTTCAAAACTGGAACTTGGCAACCAAATGCCTGGGTAAAAAAAAGAAAAAAAAAATAGAAAATTAGAACAGTTCAACAAAGTAAATCAAAATGGAGTGAAATAGCCTAGCCACTGATGGTAGAGACACTCAGCTAAATGGAGAATAAAGCCTGGATAGCCAAATGTTTCCAACCAATACTACAGCTGGCTGGAGATGTAGCAATGGCCTCTGTATAAGTGGGGATCTGAGCAGCCTATGACTTGGATGCCAAAACAAAATCCTGAAGTAATAAATATATCCTACCACATTGCCTAAATTCTTTCTTTTCCTCAATTTCCCATCCACTTTCTCCCTGAGCCCTACATACTTTAGGGACTAAATACGAAAATAAGCCCCTGAAGAAAGTCCTGTGAACCTGTTTCTGTAGTTTCCAATTACTGAAGAGGGTTGACAAAGAATCACAAAGGCCAGTGTAGCTCTCACTTTCTGACTTCAGACAGGTATTGTTCTAGTGATTACTCTGTACGCTGACTCCAAGCACCCTGGCACAAAATCTCCCAGGTAACACCACACCAACCAAGCAGGCTATTCAAAACTCCCAAATTAAAATGAGCCAACAAGAGGCTCAGCAGGCTAAGGCACCAGCCATGTACAACTGAGCTGGTGGGTTCGGATCCAGCCCGGGTCCCCCAAACAACAATGACGGCTGCAACCAAAAAATGGCCTGGAGTTGTGGTGGGCGCCTGTAGTCCCAGCTACTTGGGAGGTGGAGGCAGGAGACTCGCTTGAGCCCAGGAATTGGAGGTTGCTGTGAGCTGTGATGCCACAACACTCTACCCAGGGTGACAGCTTGAGGCTTTGTCTCAAAAAAAAAAAAAAAAAAAAAAGTTCTTTCTATGAAAGCATTTGTCACCAAAACGAGCCTCATACCTTTATGTAGTGTATACCTTACTGGGGAAAGGAAATAGGGAAACTGCCTTTTTATTTCTCCTCACTGTGTACATGTTCAGTCACTGTCTTGAACACTGTCTCACACTTGATTTGGATAGTATTTTATCAGTACATAAAAAGCTGACCTTTCCATAGAGATGCCCTCGAGTCTCAAATTATCAGAACAATTAATTTGTGTCTTTTGTATTTTGTATTTTGACAATAAAAATCCTTATGACTTTCAAAAAAAAGATAGGCTGCCCAGGGCACATAGAGTGTGCATCAGGGTTGACTTTGAACTCTGTTCTGCTGGGCTCCATAGCCTGGGTGAGGAACAGCAAATGGACTATCCATTTACCTTCCTTCCCTCTGAAGCTTCTCTTCTCTCTTATTTCATCCTTCTGTGTTTTATATATTTATGCTGTTGAGCCTCCAAACACAGCCCAAGAGATATACCTACCATCCCCTTGCTAAGACGCCCTACAAAAAAGTAATGAGAAAAAAGAGCAATATTGGGGCGGCGCCTATGGCTCAAAGGAGTAGGGTGCCAGCCCCACATGCCGGAGATGGCAGGTTCAAACCTGGCCCCAGCCAAAAAAACTGCAAAACAAAAAAGAGAGCAATATTAATACAAAGTCATGAATATTCCAATAGTCTTGGAGAGAGTATCAAAGTTTTGGGAAATGATCACAATAGATGTACAGACCAACTTCCTATGCTGAAAACTACCCACTAGCATAAGAGGAAGACCAAAACCTTTTAGTTAGTAAAATAAATCTTCTGGAATCCAAAAGGGGTAAAAGGAGATAGTTATGGATAAAAGATAACTGAAAAGAAAACTCCCATTTATGAATTTCAGAAGTCAGACAAGAGGAACATGGAGAATAAGCCAGAAGTACAGGAGAAATAAATAGGATATTTTAGGGGCACAGGCCTCATGTATACTCTCATGGTTAATCAGTATGATCATCACAATAAAGAAAAAAATGTGTAATTTTTTAGAAGGATAAAGAAACAAGAACAAAAACATTTAAGCAAAGTGGTAGATAGCTAAATACAATCAAAAATGATAAAAAATAAAACTTCCCTGCTAGAATCCATATCTGTATGGCAGACTATACACAAGGGAACTGAAGGCGAGCCAAGTCACCCACTAGCATATCTGCAAATATGCCTGATAAAAATGGGAGCTTTTCCAGGTAGACAGCTGCTAAAATAGGGCAATCAAACATAGGTGGAATACATTTATTCATTTCATCTATTATAATCTTATCAAGCCCCTACCGTGCAAGGTACTTTTGCTTATGAGAGTCAAAGAAATCTAACCAAAAAGGACTAAATAAAACAATCACTACAACTATGAAAATGTAATGAAAGCCTGTTGGTGCCAAGAGTACTTATTACATTCCAGACATTATTCTAAATGCCTTATATAGTAAACCTTTAGAGAGATAAGCATTAGTATGTATCTCCACAGAGGAGGTTAAATAACTACCCCAAAATCCTATAGCCACAAAAATTCTAGGTACCTTGCATAAATTGTCTCATATTTTCATAGTAAGTCTCATCTTCAATACCCGTATTTGGAAAATGAGTCTCAAAGAGGTCTAGTGACTTGCTCAAAGTTACGCAGCTAATAAGTGGGCAAAGTCAGTGTTTAAACCAGGTCCACGGGGGTCAAATAGCCATTTGCTCTCTTTTATGTTAACCATGTGATGTTCCTACAACAAAATCTTCAATAGAACTGAAAACAAAGTAGAGAAAATGCCACCTTGAAAATGGTGGCTCTAGCCATTGAAGGGAGACAGAGAAACATGGTGGCATACAGCTCCAGGACCAGGACTCAAATCCCAGCTATGCCAACATAGGATGTGTGACTCTGGGCAAACTGCTTAACTTAACCATGCCATGTCTCGCCTTCTCATCTGCAAAATAAGGTAACAATTGTAACCTCCTAGTAGGAGTGGTTGTTGCAGATTAAATAAAGCTGTATGAAGTATTAGAACAGTGTGTGACACAAAGGAAACATGGATAAGGTCCTCACCCCAATCCACCCTGCTGCAATAATGCTTCTACTGAACCTGAGCAAAAAAGCCTTGGCCCAGGGAAACCAGAGTTCTTCCTTATCCTAAAATACAGCTTCCCTGCGACAGAGTGCTCCTGACAGAGTGATTCTAAGCATGAAAATCTCAGTCCTTTCAGATGATCCCATGAGGATTGCAGCTCTAAAAAGCTGTTTTCCTCTTCCACTGCTCTTCTTCCTTTGTAATATCAAAAGTATTCACCAGCAGTGCCTAACCATGCTTAGGCAGGAGGGCGATACAGAGATATGAAATAGCAGAAGTCTGAGGTTCATGAATACAGAGATGGCGAGAGGATTTCTCATGAAAGGGAAACTGAATTAAACCCAAGTCCCACTAGACTCCTGAAAAGCCTGTGTCTCAAAAGGATCAGAGGAGACTGGCAGTAACACTGAGCAGCAGCCACTAACAACCAGTGGCACATGTGGAGCCAGCATCAAGCAGACCATGTGGAGCTGGATGTCTGGTGAATGGCAGAAATGCCAGCCTTGCCTGCTGCTCCTGGATTCAAACTGCAGCCCAAAGGAAGTCACCTCAGGCTGGGGAAGGGGGCCTCCCACAGGGCTCCTCTTGGTTGTGAGGGGTAGATGAGGAATTGCTTGTGTTTATCACTAACCCCCCCAATCTGCTCTTCCCCCACCCCTTAGCACCAGATTTTTACATGGGCACTTATACAGGATTGGAGACTCCGGTCACCTTGCTCTTGTCTCTGTGCCTCCATCAGTCATCAAATCCTGTACATTACAGTACTATTTTTTTTTTTTTTTGAGACATAGCCTCAAGCTGTCACCCTGGATAGAGTGCCATAGGATCACAGCTCACAGCAACCTCCAATTCCTGGGCTCAAGCGAGTCTCCTGCCTCTGCCTCCCAAGTAGCTGGGACTATAGTTACCTGCCACAACGCCCAGCCATTTTTTGGTTCCAGCCGTCATTGTTGTTTGGCGGGCCCA
>CAUYON010065192.1:0-12346 GCA_963573935.1 Arctocebus calabarensis
TTTTTGGAGGATCTATCCAACACTGCTAAAGGAGTATTAAAATCTCCAACTACTATGGAGCTGGAGGAAATCAAGTTACTCATATCTATTAGAGTTTTTCTTATAAATTGAGGCACATTCTGGTTGGGTGCATAAATATTAATAATTGAAATCTCACCATATTGGGTAGTACCTTTAACAAATATGAAATGTCTGCCTTTATCCTTCCTTACTTTGATTAGTTTAAAGCCTATTGTATCTGCGAAGAAGATTGCAACACCTGCTTTTTTCTGTTTTCCATTTGCCTGGAATATAGATGACCATTCCTTCACCTTGAGTCTAAATTTATCTTTTAAGGTAAGATGAGATTCTTGTATGCAGCAGATATTTGGCCTGAGTTTTTGTATCCAGTCAGCCAACCTATGCCTCTTTAGAGGATAATTTAAACCATTTACATTAATTGAAAATAATGATAAATCTTTAGAAATGTCCAGTGGACATTTGTAATCCTTTCATCACCGTTGAAGTTGAAATTTGATAAAAAGTTTCTGGGTGTGTTTACTTTTGTGGAGGAGGATTATGCTAGTCATTATGGAGGATAGGTCTGAGAATATCCAGGAGAGCTGGTTTAGTTACACCAAATTTCTTCAACATGTGGATTTCACTAAAGTATTTAATTTCTCCATCATAAATGAAACTCAGTTTAGCTAGGTACAGGATCCTGGGTTGAAAGTTATTTTGTTTTAGGAGATTAAAAGTCAATGACCATTCTCTTCTAACTTCAAAGGTTTGATCAGAGGATCTGCAGTTATTCTAATATTCTTCCCCTTGTAGGTAATGGATTTCTTACGCCTGGCTGCTTTCAGAATTTTCTCCTTCATATTAACTTTCATGAACTTAATTATGATGTGCCTGGGGGACATCTTATTTGGATTGAGTTGTGCTGGGGTTCTGAAACTGTCTGCTATCTGAATTTCAGAGTTTCTTGGCACATCTGGAAAGTTCTCTTTCATAATCTCATAAAGAAGATACTCTGTGCCTTGTGATGCCACTTCATCATTTTCAGGTATCCCTATAAGGTGAATATTGGTTTTCTTTGAGTTATCCCAGAGCTGTCTGAGAGAATGATTTTTTTTTTTTTTTTTTTTTTTTTTGGCCTTCCATTTCTCTTCCTCTTTGGAAATTTGGGAGCATTTGAAAGCTTTGTCTTCCATGTCAGAAATCCTTTCTTCTGCTTGCTCCATTCTGTTACTGAGGGATTCTGCAGCATTTCTCAGATCTCTGAGGGCTGCAAATTCTTGTCTCAATGTGTCAAAATCTTTGGTCATTTTGTCTTTGAATTCATTGAATTCTTGAGACATCTTTCGGGTCATCTTTTGGATTACTGCTTGAAATTCTAATTCCATCTTTTCCTCTATTCCACTGATCTTATTTTCTATCCAGACTCTGAATTCAATTTCTGACATCTCAGCCATTTGCTTATGCAAGGGATCTTGTGCTGTATCTACTTTGTTGTTCCTTGGGGGAGTTGATCTACTCTGGTTATTCATATTGCCAGAGTTTTTCGTTGATTCTGCCTCATGATTATTTTTCACTGTTGCCTATGTCCGTGTTCAGAGTTGGGGAGGTGTCTCTCCCAGATCAGACCCTGGCAGGATCACTCTGTTGTTGCTGGATCTTTGTAGGGAGTCACCCTGTGTAGCTCCTCTGGGACTGCCTCACCCAGGGAGTTCTG
Organism: Arctocebus calabarensis; assembly: GCA_963573935.1. Taxonomy (NCBI): domain Eukaryota; kingdom Metazoa; phylum Chordata; class Mammalia; order Primates; family Lorisidae; genus Arctocebus; species Arctocebus calabarensis. Next base: position 1,715 of record CAUYON010065192.1, read on the forward strand.
GCTGTGGGAGCAGTTCTGGAGTGTGGCATGCCCAGATCAAGCAGCAGGGGGTAGTATGGTGCATGCAGTTCTGGGAGTGCCTGGACCAGTGGCCTTTGCAAAGGGAGTGGGCACCTGCAGCAGTCTCCGGGTGGGAGAGGGCTCTGGAGGGAGGGCATGGTTTCGCCACCTCTTGAGTCCCTGGCCAGATGGGCGGGGCTGGTGTGGAGGCAGAGAGGGTAGGGGAGGACATGGGTTGTGTTGCACCCGGAGTTCCTGGCCTGGGCAGGCAGGCGGAGGCCTGCCAGGTTCCCGGTGGAGTCCCTGGCCAGTATGGGTGGCAGGCAGAGGCCCGATGCGGAGCTCCTGGCAGGGTCCCCATGGCAGGCTGCCAGCCGAGGCCCAGCAGAGTCCCTGGCTGCTGCAAGCGGAGGGACAAGTCCCAGCAGGCAGATCAGAGCTGCGCAGAGGTCCAGGTGGGGTCCCTGGCCGAGGCTGGTGGTGGTCCAAGGCCCAGTGGGGTGCCAATTGGGGCCACGTGGGGGTCCCGGGGAAATCCCTGGCCACAGCAGGTGGTGGGCCAAGGCATGGCGGGGTGTGGATCAGAGCTGCACGGGATTCCCGGCAGAGTTCCTGGTCGGGTCTGGCTGCATGCCAAGGTCAGTGGGGTGCCAATCAGGGGCACACGGGGGACCCTGTGGAGTTTCTGGTCACTGTGGGCGGTGGGCCTGGGGCATGATTGGAGCCAGACAGGGGTCCTGGCAGAGTCCCTGGCCGTGGCAGGCAGCAGGCCAATGCTGGATGTGGCACAGATGGGAGCCACGTGGGAGTCCCAGTGGAGTTCCTGGCCACTGTTGGCAGTGGGCCAAGGCCCAGTGGGGGTGCCAATCGGGGCTGCACAGGAGTTCCAGCGGAGTTCCTGGTTGCTGTGGCTGGCCGGCCAAAGCCCAGTGGGGTACAGATCTGAGCCAAGCAGGGGTCCCGGTGGAGTCCCTGGCCCCAAGCAGGTGGTGGGCTCTGCTGGGGTGAAGTGGAGCCCCACAGTTCCAGGTGGAGTCCTTGGCCTAGGGGCTGGTGGGGGATCGGCGCCTGAGTCTCTTACTTGGCAGGCCTCCTGGTCTGGCAGATAGGTAGGTTAGGCACTGCTCAAGTCCTCCTCCCTCAGTTCAGCAGAGGTCAGGCTTCTGGTGCATCAGATATGGCAGGAAGTGTGTTCTGGAAGTTCAGAATGGCGGAAAACTTTAGTTCAGCTTTTCTGCCTGAAGCTTGGTTTCTTGGATTCACAGCTTGCCTCAACAGAGGTGACCTGCTGTTATTACTTCTCTCTCTCAGCTGGACTCCCAGTCTTCAGCTCAATTGGGCAGTTTCTGGAGGTTATCTTTCCTTTTGGACAGGAGCCTGTCAGAAGCTGCTTCCAGTCAGCCATCTTGCCCCTCCCTCCAGAAGGGACATTTCTTAAACTAATAGAGGCCATCTACAGCAAACCCACAGCCAATATCGTATGGAATGGAGTTAAATTGAAATAATTTCCACTTAGATCAGGAACTAGGCAAGTTTGCCCATTGTCTCTATTGCTCTTTAACATGATAATGGAAGTTTTAGCCATTGCAATTAGAGAAGAAAAGGCGATCAAGGGTATCCATATAGGGTCAGAAGAGATCAAACTTTCACTATTCACAGATGATATGATTGTATATCTCAAAAACATCAGGGAATGTACTACAAAACTTTTAGAAGTGATAAAGGAATATAGCAGTGTCTCAGGCTATAACAACAACACTCATAAATCTGTAGCCTTTATATATACCAACAACAGCCAAGCCAAAAAAATAGTCAAGGACTCCATTCCTTTCACAGTAGTGCCAAAGAAGATGAAATATTTGGGAGTTTACCTAACAAAGTATGTAAAGATCTCTATAAAGAGAACTATGAAACTCTAAGAAAAGAAATAGCTGAAAATGTTAACAAATGGAAAAAATACCATGCTCATGGCTGGGAAGAATCAACATTGCTAAACCAAAGCAATACTAACCAAAGCAATATACCATTTTGATGCAATTCCTATTAAAGCTCCATTGTCATATTTTAAAGATCTTGAAAAAATAATATTCCGTTTTATATGGAATCAGAAAAAACCTCGAATAGCCAAGACATTACTTAGAAATAAAAACAAAGCAGGAGGAATCATGCTACCAGACCTGAGAGTTTACTATAAATCGATAGAGATCAAAACAGCATGGTACTGGCACAAAAACAGAGAGGTAGATGTTTGAAACAGAATAGAGAACCAAGAGATGAACCCAGCTACTGACTGTTATTTGATCTTTGACAAACCAATTAAAGACATTCAGTGGGGAAAAGATTCCCTATTTAACAAACGGTGCTGGGTGAATTGGCTGGTGACCTGTAGAAGACTAAAATTGGACCCACACCTTTCACCATTAACTAAGATAGACTCTCACTGGATGAAAGATTTAAACTTAAGGCATGAAACTATAAAAATATTAGAAGAAAGTGCAGGGGAAACTCTCAAAGGAATCGTTTGGGCAAATATTTTATGAGGAGGACTCCCCAGGCAATTGAAGCAGTATCAAAAATACACTACTGGGACCTGATCAAACTATAAAGCTTCTGTACAGCCAAGAACATAGTAAGTATAGCAAGCAGACAGCCCTCAGAATGGGAGAAAATATTTGCAGGTTATGCCTCCAACAAAGGTTTAATAACCAGAATCCACAGAGAACTCAAACGTATTAGCAAGAAAACAAGTGATCCCATCTCAGGGTGGGAAAAGGACTTGAAGAGAAACTTCTCTAAAGAAGACAGGTGCATGGCCTAGAAACACATGAAAAAATGCTCATCATCCTTAATCATCTGAGAAATGCAAATCAAAACTACTTTGAGATATCATCTAACTCCAGTAAGATTAGCCCACATAACAAAATCTCAAAACCAGAGATGCTGGCATGGATGTGGAGAAAAGGGAACACGTCTACATTGCTGGTGGGAATGCAAACTAATTCTTTCCTGTTTGGAAGGATGTTTGGAGAATACTTAGAGATCTAAAAATAGACTTGCCATTCAATCCTATAATTCCTTTACAAGGTATATACCCAGAAGACCAAAAATCACATTATAACAAAGATATCTGTACCAGAATGTTTATTTTAGCCCAATTCATAATTGCTAAGTCATGGAAGAAGCCCAAGTGCCCATTGACCTACGAATGGATTAATAAATTGTGGTACATGTACACCATGGAATATTATGCAGCCTTAAAGAAAGATGGAGACTTTACCTTTTTCATGTTTACATGGATGGAACTGGAACATATTCTTTTTAGCAAAGCATCTCAAGAATGGAAGAAAAAGTATCCAATGTACTCAGCCCTAGTATGAAACTAATTTATAGCTTTCATATGAAGGCTATAACCCAATTATAGCACAAGACTATGGGGAAAGGGGCAAGGGAGAGGAGGGGAAGGGGGAGGATGGGTGGAGGGAGGGCAATTGGTGTGGCCACACCTACAGTGCATCTTAGAAGGGTACAGGAGAAACTTACTGAATGCAGAATACAAATGTCTTCATACAATAACTAAAAAAATATCATTAAGGATATGTTAGATAGTTTGATGAAAATATTTCAGATTGTATATGAAACCAGCACATTGTACCCTATGATTGCATTGATGTGCACAGCTATGATACAATTTTAAAAAAAAAGAAGAATCAGGAGGGGAGTAGCAGGTGATGAGCACACTCAGCTGGGAGAGGGAGAACAAGAAGGAGATGGGAAGCATGTGCCAAAACAGGACTGCCTTGGCTATAACCCAGGCTGAATCCCTAAAGAGCATGACCATTGACCATAATCCCTGGAGATGGGTGGAGGCTGACAAATGGGAAGGTCTTCCCTGTAGGTTCCTAGGTGAGAAAGCAGATCATGAGAAAACAATCCATGGAATCAACCTAAGTGTCTGTCCATGGATGAGTGGATAAAGAAAGTATGGTTTCATATACATAATGGAGTACTATCAGGGCACAAAAAAGAATGACATGAAGCTTTTTGTAATGACATGGATAAAACTGGAGACTGTTATCTAAGGCAAAACAGCTCAGAATTAGAAAGTTGCCAGGTGCAGTGGCTCACACGTGTGCTTTAGGATACCCAGATGGGAGGACTGCTCAAGGCTAGAGTTTGAGAACAGCCTGTGCAATATAGCAAGAACTCACTTCTATTAAAAAAAAATTAACCGGGTGTGGTGGCATGCACCTGTAGCCCCAGCTACTTCAGGAGGCTGAGGCAAGAGGATCGCTCGAGCCCAGGAGTTCAAGGTTACAGTGAGCTATGATTATGCCACTGCACTCCAGCCAGGGTGACAGAGTGTGATCGTGTTTCTAAAAATAAAGTAAAACAAATTTACAAAAAAAAAATCAGAAGAAGAAAAAAGTAAAAAGCAATATTTGGCTGGTTGTTATTGGCTTGTGCCAATAATCCCAGCTACTTGGGAGGCTGGGTGAGAGGATCACTTAAGGCAAGAAGTTCAAGACTACCCTGGGCAACACAATGAGATGCCCGCATCTCTACCCAGGTCCACAGAGTGAGACTCTGGCTCAAAAAAAAAAAAAAAAAAAAAGTAGAGATGTGGTCATTTTTGCTTTTTAGAAAGAAAGAAGTTATCTCCGTGTGTGAACACTTATTTGAAAATCTGTTATGCAGTGTCTCTTTTTTTCTGGTGGTAATTTGGAGGTTAAAAGTTTCTCACCTCATGCTAACACAAGCCAAATATTTCATTGCTGAAAATATTTGAGACAATGTCCTCTGCTTTCTTCTCTTCGACTGATGGTTCAGACTCCAGATCCTGTTCTTAGCCTTTACTTCTTTCCTATTCATTCATTCAGCAAATTTTATTACGCACTTCAAATCAGTGTTAACCACTTTCTTTCTTCATTCTCCATTTTGCCCCAATATGAACTTTATTATAAAAAAGAAGATGCGAAGATCGAGCTCTCTCTTGTACTAGGCATTGGGTTAAGCACCTTTCAAACCACATCTTATTTCACTCTCTCAATCCATCCTGTCCGTTCGGTGCTCTGATTAACCTGCAGATGAAAACTACAAGGTACCAAAGCAGGAAGTCACTTGCCCGAAGTCACACAGCGAGCAAATGGTGGAGTCAGGACTTGAACTTCTGGCTGTCTGATTCCAGGTCTTATGCCCTTGTACTCTACTCGCAGCTCCACTCTTGGGCCGATGCAGGAAGGGAATGAACAAGACTCCTTTGTGCTGGACCTCAGAGTATGCCCTAACTTCCTGGAGGCATAAAGCTGCCTGGCTCTATTACTTTTGGCTAAAAACCATGGCAACCTGGAATAACCCAGGGGCCTGCAGGCCACATTCCTGGCGTGTTTGCCAGACCACTCTGTCTCCCTTACGATGATTACATCATTACCCTGGGCTGAGCAGAGGAGTCAGAGCGCCTTCTCTTCACATTTATGTATGAAGCTTTTTAGTCGGCCCGTCTGTCAACATGAGTTTTCCTTTTGCTTTCTTCCCCTTTCACTGCCTCTCTGGCCCTGTTCTAACTTTCCACATCTCTTCTGGAGCTTGTTTCCCTTCAGGCTTGGAAAAGCCAGGACTAGAAACCCTCTGCTCACTTGGCCCGCCAGCCTGCTCCTGTAGACACTCTTCCCTTTCTTTGGGACACAGGGCTCTTTTTCTGAGATCACATGCCTGTTAGGGAACTGGCAACATTCTCCTCCAAGCCACTTGTATGGATAGACGTGGAGAACAGACTGACTTCTCCTTCCTACTGCAGAGATCTGAAGTTCTTCCTGGTGCACTTGTCCTCATCAGCCCTGGTTGGCGTCACTCAGGCAACTATGACACAGCTTAGTTAATATTCTGGATAAAAACATGGTCTCAACATGGAGCTGGACACTCAGTAGGTAGCCACTGTCCAGATCCATGGAGTGATTAGATGATCGATTTTTTTTTTCTCAAACTCTCCAGGTTAGTGTTCCTCTTCTCTGGAAAAGGCTTGCACTTTTTCAAAGCCTCCTTTTAATGGACCAGGAACATTCCTTCTTAGCTCTCCTGTTCTAGATCCTGAAGACACCAGCTCTCAACTGAGAACAACTTGAGGCAAAGGGAAGAGTAATGATCAGGAGACCAAGGTTGTAGGCCTGGTGCTGCTCAAGTGTTTTGTGCAGTCACTGAAATTTTCTGAGCCTGAATTTCCTTTTATGTTAGAGGCCAATGGTAATTCGGTGTGGCAAGTGATTTAAACAGCGTCAATGACAATGCAGAAGCAAATGTCATGTTGTTCCATCAAGTTTCCAGTCCTGGAGGCTGATGCTATCAAACCTTCAAAACTGTGTACTTAGCCTTCCAGAAAGGAAGTTAAAATGCTTAGGCAGTTCACTGTAAGGACAGAAGCCATGGTAGGACAAGGTGGAGGTGGGCGTGGTTGGGCCTGCCTTGGCTCTTCCCCAGTCTGTGATAAGGATGTCCCATGCTTCTCAATCTTTTAAGTACAAGGCAAATGGAGTTTCAAGACCCCACCTCTGCTTCCAACTTAATTACTGCTTTTAAGTCCCTCTGTACAAACATTCCAAAATCATTCCAGATCAGAGTCTATTAAATTGTAACTTGAAAAAAGTTTTAAAATTAGATATTTTTTCTTAAAAGCTAATAAAAAAGAAATGTATAAATAAATACTAATTTTTAATTAGTAATACTAATTTACTAATACTCCTACTGAGTGTCCAGCTCATGCCTGTAATCCCAGCACTTTGGGAGACTGAGGCAGGAGGATCCCTTGAGGAACCCTATCTCAAAAAAACAAGCCAAAAAACCATATATCAAATTTCTGTTCTTCCCTCCCTCCCTCTCTCCTTTCCTCCCTTCCTTCTTTCCTCCCCCCTCCCTTTCTTTCTTTCTTGACAAGGTCTTACTTTGCTGCCCAGGCAGGAGTACAGCGCCAAAATCAGCTCACTGTAGCCTTGATCTTCTGGGCTCAGTGTCCTGAGTAGCTGTGCCTATAGGCACACACTACCATGCCTGGTTACTTTTAATATTTTTTTTGTAGATACGATGTCTTATTATGTTGCCCAGGCTGGCTTCAAGCCATCTAATCTCAGCCTCCCAAAGTGCTGGGATTAGAGGCATGAATCACTATACCCAGTCATACATCAAATTTTAATGAAATAAGAATTTATCAGAAGAAAAAAGAATTTTAAAAATCCAAAAAGTTAAATAATAAATAAATACATATACATATAAGAGATATTTACATGAATAGTCACAGTATTCCTTGAAGTAGGTTTTCATAATGATCCCTTTATAAGAAGTAAATAGTGAAGAATGTTTTGAATGTACCAGTGAATTTATAGGCCCTTCCTTGGGCCTACTCACACACTGATACTCAGCGGAACCCCTCCTTCTAGGCATTAGAAGCATCTGAGCGTGACAAAGCCAAGGAAGAAGAGTTAATATGTAAAGGAATTGTTCTTCACAGGTCTATTAGGCAAGAATCCTTTCGACTATAAGTAACAAAAAATCTAACAAAGTGATTCAAACCATGTGGACACCTGTCATTTACTTAAGAAATCCAGAGTTGATTTCTGTGCTTTCTGTGCTTCAAAAATGGCACTGAGAGGGCAGTGCCTGGGGCTCAGAGGAGTAGGGCGCCAGCCCCATGTGCCAGAGGTGGTGGGTTCAAACCCAGCCCTGGCCAAAAACTGCCAAAAACAAACAAAAAAAGATGGCCCTGAGAACCCAGATCGATATAGTCTTTCACCTCACCCATGCTCTACATGCTGGGTTTTGCCCTTATATTTATTACTCATATTTGTAACGTGGTTTGCCACAATCCTAAATACCATATCCTCACCTGCTGGCAATCCCATCAGGCCAGAAGGAAGGAGGAGGAAGAGGTATAAAATCCCCTTCTTTCCATAAGATTCTTTCATCAGGGAGAAAAACCCTTCCAGAAGCTCTCGGGAGACTTTGCATAATTTCTCATAGCCCAGAACTGGGTTACATCTCTCCTTTAGTCCCATCACGGGCAAAGGAGTAAGAGGCTTCTGCTGTGATTCATCCCAGGGCCTGAGTGAATTACAGCCCTGGGGGGCTGCTGGCTAGATAAGGAACAGTGTCAGCCATAACGAAGCAATCTAAGTGTGGGTTTGCAGAAAATAATGAATTTGGGTTAAGTGAAAACATACATTTTTTCAAATGTAAAGTAGATGTATGTTTTATTCATGAGCTAGAAAATAAGAACCAAATGTATAAGAAGATGGACTGGGATATGCCAGGCAGGGAGTATGGTCGTATCAACAGGCCCTGACCTGTCTCCCTTCAGCAGGTGAGACTTTTAAGCAGGTGTTACCCACTTGAGTGGAACCCAGGGAGACAAGAAAATTGACAATTGGCAGACAAGTTTTATGACGATTTCCCAAGGGAGAAAAATTAGTGTATCCAACTGGCAAGTCTCCAAGAAAAGTGACCACTGTGGAAGAATGCAGTGGACATTTGCCTGGGCAGTATTTCTTTGAGCATCTACCTCCACCTTCCATGGAAGGCTCCATTCTGTAGCCCTTCCAACTTCGGGGCTTCTAGGATGGGCTTGTAACCCTCATTTGAGCCAACCAATTCTCTATTCTCCACTTGTGACCCTGGGGCAGAAACACCAAGAGGAAAATGCAGTTAAATCATGGCAAAGAAATGCCTAAAAAGAAGGTCCGGGATGGCTTGGCACCTGTAGCACAGTGGTTATGGCGCCAGCCACATACACCCAGGATGGTGGATTCGAACCCAGCCTGGGCCAGCTAAACAATAATGACAACTGCAACAAAAAAATAGCCAGGCATTGTGGCAGGCCCCGGTGGTCCCAGCTACTTGGGAGGCTGAGGTAAGAAAATTTCTTAAGCCCAAGAGTTTGAGGTTGCTGTGAGCTGTGACGCCACAGCACTCTACCAAGGGCGACATAGTGAGACTGTCTCAAAAAAAAAAAAAAAAAGTTCAGGACTTTCTACTACTGGTCTTCCCTGTCTGCAGTCGTTTCCAGGGCTGAAGTTTTCAGTTCTTCCTTTTTACTCATGTATTCATCCCACAAATACATTTGAGCACACCATGTGTGCAGAGCATGGCCCTAAATTCTGCCGAGAGAGCCACAAACAAGAATGACAATGTCCCTGCCCTCAGGGGGTTAGTGATCTAAAGATGAAGACTGATGATAAGTATACAAGATCATTACCCACAGCACAAGTGCAAGAAATAAGCCCTGCCCAGCAGAGGAGGCCACTTGGTTAGGGTAGGGAAACCCTCCAGTAGCTGCCCAAGATCTTCACAATAATCCTCCTTTCTTGCTTCAGGCAGCCAGGCTCCATTCCTGTTGCTTGCCATCACACCCTCCTGCCAGGCACATAGGGAATTCATTAGGCACCATCACAGTCTGAAAACAATACCCTCAGGAACATGAGTCCTTTTTGTCCTGAATCCATATGACCGAGCAATGTCTTGATAGCTAATTTGACTTACCAATGGGAAAAAAAAAAAAAACCTCTAGAGAATATATTATCATGCATATACCATTAATCTAGGAAAAAGGTGTTCTGGAAAGCAGATGGAAGTTTTCTTGCTACTGCATACTAATAAAAGAGCTTTCCGGTACAAATATGACTTGTCTGAGTCTGGGCAGGATGAGTCAATTCTCCCAGGATCTGATGTCATCTCAGAATGAAATCATGGCTCCAGCCAGGCAGATCGGTGAGGCCAGTTAGTACCAGGGAAATGCAGCGAGATACCACGGCCCATGTAGTCTAGCTCGGGGAGTCTACGCATCTTAGCCACTAACCAGTAACTCTGGAAGGTAATGCTGAAGTCACCTCATGGTGTTAATGAGGAAAAGTAGACCTGAAGAGGTGAGGTGACACATAGGACTGGCCAGAGGTCACACACCTAGTATTTGGAGCCTGTGGAGGACCCAGACTAGATAGCTTAGAGTGGCCATGCCTCTGAGTTTACCCGGGTCAAGAGCCTGTGTATTTGCATTGGGGGTCCTGGTAGTGAACCCTAGCTGCTACAAGCATGGAAAAAAACATCTCAAGACAATAGACTTTTTAAAATCAGGGCATGGTGGCTGAGGACCAAGCATATGGTGGGAGATAGGGCTGCAAAAGTAGGTTTGAACCAGATGGTGAAAAGCACTGAATGTCCTGCCATAGGATATGGATTCGCGTGAGAAGCCAGGAGCCATTGAAGGTTTTTAAGCAGGGAAGTGATGTGATCGGATCTATGTTTTGGAGAGCCAAATCTGAGGGGAAAGGGAAGGAACTGAAGGATTAGAGGGAATCAAAATAGTTTAGACAAGCGATGATGAAGGCTTGGACTCGAACAAAAAGAGAGAGGAAGACAAGCATTTTAAAAGACGTTACAGTGAGATCCATGGGCCTTGAGGGGAGGAGGAGGGGAGGGCGGACTCGAGTTTGGGAGCGACCAGGAGGGTGAGGCACAGGAGGATCAGAAAAGCCACAGTGAGGGGGGTGGGGTCTTGGGGTCTTGGTGTGTGCCACACCTTTTGGGGGCAAAACAAGATTGTAAGAGGGACTTTTCCCAACAAATGCAACCAGTGTAACATGGTTTCTTGTACCC
>CAUYON010065194.1:0-34977 GCA_963573935.1 Arctocebus calabarensis
TACTCTGACCCAACCTTAAGAGCCCCCAACCTCTGGGGGTGCCTGGTTGGGTGATTAGGTCAGCAGCTCTTTGCCAGCCTGTTTGGACACAGTACCCCACCTCCACCAAGTAGAGATGGAAGACAAAAATGCAACAAATCAAACCAAAACAAGCAAACCAAAAACTTTACAGGATAAGATTGGGGAAAAAAACAATCACTATGGGTAGAAACACTAGCAAAATTGAAGTCGTATTGTTGAAAAAGGAAACAATGAAAAATTATATTTAAACTAGAAAAATGAAGCAAAAAAATAGAAAAATAAAATCTTTAAGGAAAATGTTGAAATTAAAAATAAACAACAATAACGAAAACAAATAAACAACAACAAAAAAAAACTCACAAAAGAAAAGTAAAAGCTAGCAATGGAAATAATGGAAAACAAGGCAACAATGGAAACAACAATAACGAAAACAAACAAACAAACAACAAAAAAACCCACAAAAGAAAAGAAAAGAAAAAGGTAACAATGGAAAATTATATTTAAACTAGAAAAATGAAGACATAAAAAAAGAAAAGAAAATGTTGAAATTCAAAATAAAACAACAATAATGAAAACAAATAACAACAACAACAAAACCCCACAAAACCTTGATAGGTTATATATATCTGAAAATTTATCCACGTCTTCTAGGCTATCCAATTGTTGGTGAATAATTTTCATAATAATCTCTATGATCCTTTTTATTTCATTGAAATCAGTTTTTTTGTTTTTTTTTATTGAATCATAGCTGTGTAAATTAGTTCAATCATTTTAATCTGTCATCTTCCATTTAGGACTTTATTTCTGTTGTATCTACTTTTTCTTATTTATTCTGGCTAAAGTTTTTCTTTTATATTTTGTTTACCCTTTCTAAAAGTTAACTTTTAGGGTGGCACCTGTGGCTCAAAGGAGTAGGGTGCCGGCCCCATATGCCAGAGGTGGCAAGTTCAAATCCAGCCCCAGCCAAAAAATAAAGTTAACTTTTAGTTTCATTTATCTTTTGTATTGTTTTTTAAATCTCATTTATTCTACACTAATAGTTGGTATTTCCTTCTTTCTACTAACTTTGGGCCAAAGTTGCTCTTCTTTTTCTAATTCCTTCAGGTGTAATGTTAGGTTGTTTAATTGAGTGAGAGCTTTCTCTTTTGATGCAGGCTTTTGTTTATTGCTGTTCATCCTTCTCAGAACTGCTTTTGCCACATGCCGTATATTTAGGTATGTTACGTGTCCATTTTTTTCTTTTTGTTCAAAATAATTTTTAATTTCCCTTTCAATTTTTTATTTGACCCATTATTTAGTTGTTCAGGAGTATGTTTATTTGCATGTATTCGTGAATTTTATAAAATTTATTCTCTTATCAATATCTATTTTTATACCATGGTGGTTTGAAAAAAATAATTTATATAATTTCATTCTTAAATTTCTTTTTTTTTTTATTTGAGACAGAGCCTCAAGCTGTTGCCCTGGGTAGATGCTGTGGCATCACAGCTCACAGCAATCTCCAACTCCTGAGCTTAAGCGATTCTCTTGCCTCAGCCTCCCAAGTAGCTGGGACTATAGGTGCCCCCCACAACATCCAGTTATTTTTTGGTTGTAGTTGTCATTGTTATTTGGCAGGCCCAGGTTAGATTCAAACCCACCAGCTCTGGTGTAGGTGGCTGGCGCCTTAGCCGCTTGAGCTACAGGCGCCGAGACCATTTTTAAATTTCTTAAGACTTGTTATGTCTAACATATGATCTATCCTGGAGAATATTTCATATGCACATGAAAATAATCCTGCTATATACATATCTGTTAGGCCCATTTGCTCTAAAGTATAGTTCAAATACCATGTTTCTTATCAATTTTCTTTCTAGATGATCTGTTTCTGAAATAGGGTATTGAAGTCAGTTATTTTGTTGTGGTCTGTCTTTCCCTTCAAATCTTGTAATATTCACATTATGAATTTAGTTGCTCTAATAATGGGTGCCTATGTATTTGTAATTATTGTATCCTCTTTTTTTTTTAAGATAGAGTCTTACTATGTCACTCTTGGTAGAATGTAGTGGCATCAGAGCTCACAGCAACCTCAAACTCTTGGGCTTAAGCAATTCTCTTGCCTCAACCTCCCAAGTAGCTGAGAATACAGGTGCCTACCACAGTGCCCAGCTATTTTTTGTTACAGTTGTCATTGTTGTTTAGCTGAGCCAGACTGGGTTGGAATCCGCCGGCCTTGGTGCAACTGGATGGCACTATGCTACTGGCACCAAGCCTGTCATATCCTCTTGATGAGTTGACCCCTCTGCTACCTCTGCTATGACATAATGACCATGTTTGACTTTAAAAATCATTTTTGATGTAAAATCTCTTTTATCTGATATAAAAATAGATACTCCTGCCTCTTTTTGGTGTCCATTTACATGGAATATTTTTTCCACCATTTTACCTTGATTTTTAAAAAAGACTTGATGAGTTAAGTTGGTCTCTTGAAGGCAGCAGACATTTAGACTATGGGGTTTTATCCACTCCATCAATCTATGTATTTTAAGTGGATGATTTGACCATTGACATTATTAGTGTGGTAGTTAAAAAAAAAGTTAATGTTAATATATGATATGTTATATTTCAGATATCATGTTGATATTAATATAGAGATGTCATATTTCAGATATCATGTTGATTTTTACTTAGTTGCTTTGTATTCTCCCTTGAGTTACTGTCTTATGAGCCCTATGAGTTTTATACTTTCAAGTGTTTTTATATTGGTGAGTATTGACCTTTTGTTTTGATGTTGAGAACACTTTTGGGCATTTCCTGTGTAGTGTTGACAAATTCTTTAGCATCTGCCTGTCTGGAAAATATTTCTCCTTTATACATGAAATTTCATTTCTCAGGATGCAAAATTTTTGGCAAAAAGTTACTCTGTTGAAGAAGACTAAAGGCAGTAAGTACCCCAATCCCTTTTAGCTATAGCATTTCTGCTGATAATTCTGCTGTTATTCTGGTGGGTTTTCGTTTATAGCTATTTGATGTTTCTGTCTCTGTTTGATCTTCTTTTGCTAATCGCTGTGGTTCATGTTACATCTTCACATAGATCTCAGATAGCTTGTTGACTATATTCCTTGGTGATGTCCTTTTTGCAATAAATTTCTCAGGAGTTCCTTCAGCTTCTTGTATCTCAATATCTAAATCTCTAGCAACATTAAAGAAATTTTTCTCAATTATTCCCTCAAATAGGTTTTCCAAATGTTTTGCTTTTTCTTTCTACTTCAGGGGTGCCTATTTTTCTTAGGATTCAGGGTTTTACATAATTTCATATTTCTCAAAGACTGTGTTCATTTCCTTTAATTCTTTTGTCTTTATTTTTATTTGATGGGGTCAATTCAAAAGCTCTGTCCTCAAGGTCTGAAATTCTTTCTTCTGCTTGGTCTGGTGTATTGTTAAAATTTTCTGCTGTATTTAATATTTCCCTAAATATATTTCCAGAAGTTCTGTTTGGTTTTTTAAAATACATCTATCTCTTTAGTAAATTTTTAATTCATATTCTGGATTGTTTTTCTGATTTGAGTTTATTTTCCATTGCCTCTTATATCTCATTGAGCTTCCTTACAGTCCATATGTTGAATTTTTATTTACCATTTCAATATTTTTATTTTGGTTGGGATCCATTGGTAGAGAGCTATTGTGATCCTTTAGGGAGGTCATTTACTTTCTATTTTATTATACTGCCAGAGTTCCTATAATAGTTCCTTCTCATCTGGGAAAGCTATCGCTTGTTATATTTGAATTTACTTTTGTTTGAGTGGGACTTTTTCATTCTCTTATAAGGATGTGACCATAGTATATGTTGGGTGAGGACCTTTGGCTTTGCTTGTGAGTGCTTTGTGGGAGCCTAGGCTTTGAACAGATTATTTGATTATATATAACCATAGTGTGGTAGTTAAAAAAAACTGTGGTTTGTAGTGATGGTGCATATTATACTGCAAAGAGGGCAAGTTCCTTGCCTCTTGCAGAGAAGGGGACATGGAGGTCTCTGGAATCTTATTCCCCAGACTGTGCACTTCTAATGGAATGAATTACATTGGAACTTCACATTTAGTCCCCAGGCCAGTAGGTAGCACTTTTAGGTAAAAGTAAACTAAGCTTGTACAGTTGTGTCAGGAAATATACTCTCCACCAGTAGGTGGAAATTGCTGGAAAGAGCCAGCTATGGTGCTGTGTATGAAACGTATGCTAGGCCTTTGATAAGGAGGTGAAGTACTTGTACATGTTAGGCAATAGGTGGAGTTTTAGAACTCTCAGATGAGCCTTTCCCATGTTTCCTCACTATTAAGGCAGATGGCAAGGCCAAAGTCAGGGGCCTGTGTCCAGGCTCCCCAAGGCAGGTGCAATCACTGTCCCAGTGGGGTCATAGGGTGGTTCGGGCTAATGGACAAAGCTTCCAGAAGTGTTTCCACCCCCACCAAAGGACCTGCATAGTCTAGCATACACAGACCTGAAGATTTAGTGTGCTCACTCAGCTCCCACTCCCCTAACCTGACAGATCTTTCTCTCATGTCCAGCCATGAGCAGCAAGCCAAATGAGCTAGACCAGGCTCTTGTAGTCTGCATTTAAGTAGTGAAGTCTCCCAAGGCCAAAACTTCCCTGCCCAGGACAGAAAGAAGTCTGCCCCAGCCATTTCAGGAGAAAGAGGTGGTGCCCTGCTCTTGAACACAGTACAGACCCACACTACCCTCTCCTCTCAGTTCTGCCCATGAGGGCTCCTTTCCCCCTTGAGATCACAAATTTTCATCTCATATCCCTGAGTAACAAGATCAATTCTACAGGCATGGGATTAAGGCGGCAGACTTTTTCTCTAGCCCATGTTCATAAGCACTGACTGTGATAGTGTTACTGGAATTTCTTCTTCAGTAGGTCCTTGGTATCAGGGATTTGAAGAATGAACCCATGGACTACAGATCAGTGGTAAGATACAATTTTATTAGACAGTAGGGAATATGGAAGGAATAAAACGTACCAGAGCTTCTGGCAAAAGAGAAAACCCAAGTTAGAATTCTTGCACCTGAGTCCTTTGTTTAGCTGTGTATTACATTTTGGCCAGGACTTGGTAGATGGAAAAAATATCTTTACAAACTTAATGAGTATATTAACAAATGAATTAATGCAGTTCCTCTGCTGGGGCAAGTTTATTAAGTCTTTGTAATTTTTGTATCAGGGAAGGAAGTAGGGTATGTGCTCCCTCAAGTTTCACTCAAGGTGAAACTACCCAAAACGTTTCAGGCTGCATTGTTCGTGACCTTTCTAGAGCCCAGAGTCTTTTTTTCTTTTTTTTAACATTTGCACACACAAAGCATAATAGTTCAAGCCATGTGGACAGGACAAATTTACATAAATTCAATCCTGTTAACCTCTTAAACGTCAAAATCCAGTCCAAGCTCTATACAACTTGAGTTTCTTAATCTCTTTCATAGCCACCCCCAGGTCCTTCAGTCCCTCCCCTCCTAAACCAAGCAAAACATGTTCCTTTTCCATAAAAATAACTAACAAAATAAGTATGCCCCAGGCAGAGCAGGTACCGGGGTTTCCAGTGCAGAGTTTCTGTTGTTTGTGTGAGTTCTAGCACTGGCCCCAGCTGATGTCCTGAACCCTCCTAAGCAGCCTTATGACTAAGGATCCCTGGAAGACTTAAGGAGAAAAGGATATGTCAATAGAATGGTGACACAAATTATGGCATTATCTAGTCCCATAGCACAAATTGAACTTTTCAGACAGACCTGGGTTCAGATCACAGAACAGTCATGGACGTGGGAGTCAGAAAGGAACGGGTAGCCTGTATGTGTCTAGAGATAGGGATCTGATTTCTGAGCTCACCTGGGTCTATAGAATGGGGGGTAGGTCCCTTTCCAGCACTGAGTGGGGGAATCCCGTATCAGTAGGGCCAAGTGAGCTAGGGCCAGAACTTTCAGGTAGGTCAACAGCAGTTATGCTGCTTGGGTCCACCAGGAGGGATATACCTCTCTCCATAGTAGCAACCAGAAAAGCAGCTCTGGAGAAGGCTATAGGCATAAGTATTGCCTTCAGAACACTCCTTGTTCCTGCTGTATCCTATAGCTGTGGCAGTGGAACCTGACCTTGAGGCATAAGATATCACCCGGCTTCCATATCCTACCTAGGCTTGGTTGTATCAGTTCCAGTGGTGGTGGTGGCCTCAGGCCAGGGCTCACAGCATTGGGGAAAGGAATCCCTGACTGGCTTTGGGCTTCAGGTACCCAGTGCTCAGAAGCCTGTGGAACTCCACGTGAGTTCTAGTGATGCCTCTGCATGGTCTCCAGAAAGCTCCCTATGCCACTCTGGAGGCCTGTGAGGGTCAAGATTCTCTTTTATAGCTAAAATTGTAAGTCTGAGGTGGGAGTGCGGGGGCCCTAAGCATCTCTCTTACCTTTTCCCTGGATCCAGGTCTGTAGCCAACTCAAGACTCTCAGCAACCATGAGCAGACAGTCCCACTTCTCCTTCATTTATCTTTGGTATCTCCTGTCACCTCTTTCTTATATTCAGGTGTTCTTTGTTGAATGATCTATTCAAAGTATGGGTATCTGATGGATATCTTAATTCTTCTCTGAAGAGGCACATGCAAGCTGCCTCTAGTCATCCATCTTGCCTTTTCAGAATGATGTCATTAAACACAGAAACAGAAAAAAATTGTTAACCCTGAATTCTGTAACATTGTATACATTTGTCAAAAATAAACAAAACATAAAATGTTTTTAGATAAGTGAAATAAATAGCAAGTTTATTACCTGCATTCTCTAAAACTACAACAAATGTTAAAGGAAGTTGTTCAAACACAATATGAATATGAAATCAGAGGGAAACTTGGGTCTACACAAAGAAATAAGAGAGCTAAAAAAGGTTGGAATGAGGATAATTATGAAAACAGAGATTTTCTTATTATTAATACAACTAAAACATAATTGAATGCTTAAAGGAAAGATCTATTTTGCCTTTAAATCATATGAAAAGTAAAATTGTGAAAAAAATAGACAGAGGATTAGAGGGAATAATTGAAAATTTTCTGTGTATGAGATGTATGCTAGGCCTTTGATAAGGAGGTGAAGTACTTGTACATGTTAGGCAATAGGAATTTTGGAACTGCCAGATGGCCCTTAGTTCTTAGGCAACACATGAAGCAGTATAATGTTATTTGAAGGTAGATTCTAATTAATTAAGATATATATTATAAATCAGAAGGCAACTACTTGTTTTGTAAAATAACATAAATAATAAGACAATATGAAAATAGAATCATAAAAGTTACACAATTAGTGCAAGTGGAGGCAGGAAAGTTGGAAAAATCAAAAGCAAAGGAAACAAATAAAAACCGATGAGCAAAATGATCAGGTTAATATAAACATATCAAGAGTTACATCCAATATAAATGGTCCAGAAATATCAATTAAAAGTCATAGATTGTTAGAGTGAATAAAAAGCAATACCAAACTATATACTAGCCACAAGTAATCCATTTAAATGTAAAAATATAGTTAAGTTAAAAATAAAGTGATAAAAACTGAAAACAAGCTCAAAACATTTTAAAGAATTAAAATCACAGAAAATGTGATCTACATTCATAATGGAATTAAATTAGAAATCAACATCAGATATATCTGGAAAAATCCTCAAATATTTGGAAAGTAAATAACATAACTCTAAAAACCTGTAGTACATAGAGATGAGCAAAAGTGAATAAAAAGGAAAATAAGAGATATTGAGTTGAAATAAAAATAAAAACACAATATATGAAAGTTTGTGGATGCTACTAAAGTAATATTTAGGTGTCAATTTATAGCACCACATGTCTATATTAGAAAAAAGGAAGGTCTCAAATCAACAATCCCAACTTCTAACTTAAAAATAAAATCTAGATGAATAAATATAAACCCCAAATAAGTATAAGAGAAGAAATCATTAAGATCAATTATGCACATCCAGCCAGACAAATCAGGAAAAAGAAAAAAAAAAAAAAAAGAAATCATAACCTGCCTATCTCTAGAATATGGGAAGTAATATCACTTCAGATTCTATAGATATAAAGTTTAACAAGAAAACCTTATGAAAAATATTATGCCAATAAATTAATAACTAAGATAATATAGACAAATTCCTTGAAAGACCCAAACTACCATCATCATCTCTAGAATAAATAGGCAACTTGATAGCCCTACATTGCTGGCTTTGAAGATGGAAGAAGGGACCAGGGGCCAAAGAATGCAAGTGGCCTCTGGCAGCTGGAAAAAGCAAAGAAACAGCTTCTACCCTAGCAGTTGCACTGCAGAAGGACCTAGTCCACTGACATATTCACTTTATTATTCCTTTATCCCTCATTCTAATTGACTATCTTTTCAATCCCAAGGATTTCTATATGCTGAATCTGAGATCCCGAATGGAGTCTGTTCACAGCAGCCAGGGCTCATCCAGGTTAATATGCTTTCCATCCTTTTCTTCAAGTTTGAAGTTAAAGCAGGAAGAAAAATAATAAAATAGGCCTTTAGATGCCAGAAAAAGAGAAAACATAAAAGAAAAAAATGAGTTGAGGAAAGTAAGTAACAGGAAGAGGAGAAAGGTGTTTCTCTGATATAGTAATCCTTGGGAAAAAGTCAAAGATTTTTCTTTGTGAAATGAGACTATATTACAAGCAAGTAAGAAAACCTCTCATAGGCTAATCTGTGGACCCAAACAATCCAATTTTATATGTTGGGTTTGCCAGAACCTTTAAACCCCTAAACTCAGAATGGAGCCTTGCTGCAACAAGGATGGTACAACAAATTCTGAAGATGCAGGATTTTGCAATGAAGAGTTGTACAGTGAAGCAGTTCACTCTACCAAGATGGAGCTCAGGCTGAGGGATAGTAGGGCCTTTGGCTGCTGCTTCTGAGGTGTGGGTGAGGAATGCAGAAAAGGAAAGTGAAATATGGGCGAGCAGTGACTCACACCTGTAATCCTAGCACTCTGGGAAGCCTAGGGGTAGATTGCTAGGAGTTTGGAGACCAACCTGAGCAAAAGTGAGAACCCCATCTTTAAAAACAACCAGACATTGTGGCAGGTGCCTATAGTCCCAACTATTAGGGAAGCTGAGGCAAGAGGATCACTTGAACCCAAAAGTTTGAGGTAGCTGTGAGCTATGATGCCAAAGCACTCTACCAAGGGTGACAAAGTGAGACTCTGCCTCAAAAAAAAAAAAAAGAACGTTTCCTAAGAACAGTTTCACTGTTACTCAGTGAAAAACAGTAAGCCCTACCTGAATTGTTATAGTAACACTATAGCCCTAGACTCAACTAAGGAAAAATAGAACTCTTGAACAGACCAATATCAAGCACAGACATTGAAACAATAAAAACGCTAACAACAAAAATCCCACACTGGATGGTTTTACACTAGAATTCTTCCAAGCCTTCAAAGAAGAGTTACCTAAGTTGCATTATCTATTCCAAAACATTGAGAAGGTAGGAAACTTTTCCATGTCCTTCTCTGAAAGCAAATATAAGCGTTATACCAAAACCAGGAAAGGACCCAACCAAAAAAGAAAACTATAGACCAATTTTATTAATGAATATCAATGCAAAATTACTCAATAAAATCATTAACAAAACTGCACATCGCCATCAGGAGAGCTTTATCCCAGGGATGCAGCGCTGGTTTAGCAAAAGCAAATCTGTAAATATAATTCACCACATAAATAGAAGCAAAACATAATGACTTTCAGTTCCACCTATGTTGCTGCAAGTGAACAGATTTCATTCTTTTTCTGGCTAAGTGATATTCCATTGTTTATATAGACTGTATTTTTTCTCATTCATCTGTTGATAGACACTTAGGTTGGCTGCATATTTTGGCTATTGTGTATACCACTGCAGTAAATATGGGAATGCAGGTATTCCTTTTTTAAATTTCAGAATATTAAGTAAGTACAAATGTTATTGTTACATACCTTGTGTAAGCTTAAGCCACAGCTCCCAGTATGCCTGTCACTAGAATAATGTCGCCCTTCCAAACCTTTCTCTCTCTTGATTTCCAATGTCCTTTATATCTCTGTGTCTCCAGGCATACCCATCATTTAGCTCCTACTTACTAATGAGAACCTATAGTGTTTGGTTTTTCATTCCTGAGAAACATCACTTAGCATAATGGTCTCCAGTTCCATCCAAATTGCTGCAAAAGACAATATTGTATTCCTTTTATGGCAGAGTACTAGTACATGGTATATATTTTCTTTATCCACTTGTGACACTATGAGCACTTAAGTTGATTCCATATTTCTGCAATTTTGAATTTTGCTACATAAACATTTAAATGCCAACATCTTTTTTTATAAAAATCACTTTCTCATTATGTAAATACCCAGAGGTGGGATTCTGGACCAAATGGATTTACATATATTTCTTTTGCTTTCCTTAGAGATTGTATTAATTTGCAGTCCCACCAACAGTGCATAAGCATTCTCTCTGCATCCAAGCCAGCATTATTTTTTGGCTGACCAAATAATGGCCATTCTGGTAAGGGTAAGCTGGTATCTCACTGTAGTTTTAATTTCTATTTCCCTGATGATTAGTGATATCAAGCATTTTTTTCATAGGTTTCTTGGCCATTTGTCCAATTTATTTTGAATAACTCTTGTTCATGTCTTTTGCTCACTATTTGATGAGGTTATATTATTTTTCTATAATACAACTTGATCTTTACCTAACAAACATAATCAAGTATGTTGATTATCTCTATCCTCATATAATCTGAAGTAATAAATGAATAAATCATTGCTTTTCACAATTCCAAAGTCAAAATAAGAAGTACAAAGTTGATCAATCTTGGTTTTTGAAAAAAATCATGTAAAAATTGGATTCGCTATGTTTACAAAGTTACCAGGAAACAAACTAAATTCAAGTAGAGGTTGAAGCTGCAACAGGCTCTCTTGAACTTTCAAGTGCCAAGGCCCACTTGAATCCTTTCAAACTTTACTCATTCCTTGTTCTGATGGTTGGTTAGTTGCCTCAAAGCTAATCGGAACCCTTGCCAAAGCCCATCCCTGCCATCTTGTGGCAGCCTCTGGGATTTTGGTTTGCAAAACTATCAGAAGTATTTAAAGTATTTCACCATTTGAAAGATTTTTCTATTAGGCTTTAATTGAGACTTCTATTGTGAAAAAACAAAATATTTTGAGGTCATAAATGTCAGTATTCCTAAATTATGTCATATCATTCTTACAGGAAAGGAAATATATGAAATGATTCTATAATTAAATGGTAATAGTATACTCAGGAACATATACCATTAGAAACCAAAGTGGGTATCCACTGTGTCCATGAAGAGGTAGTTCTATCCTTTGTCCCCTTCATTACATCCCCTTAAGATCTTCCTAACACCAACATAACAAATTGCTTCTCTGATCAGCTTTCAAACAAGAAGCTTGGCTCCGCGCCTGTGGCTCAGCCGGCTAAGGCACCAGCCACATACACCTGAGCTGGTGGGTTCGAATCCAGCCCGGGCCCACCAAACAACAATGATGGCTGCAACCAAAAAAATGGCCGGGCATTGTGGCGGGTGCCTGTAGGGCCAGCTCCTTGGGAGGCAGAGGCAGGAGACTAGCTTGAGCCCAGGAATTGGAAGTTGCTGTGAGGTGTGATGCCACAGCACTCTATCCAGGGTGACAGCTTGAGGCTCTGTCTCAAAAATAAAAAAATAAAAATAAATTAAAAAAAAAAGAAGAAGCTTAACCAACAAACATGGTTAAGTTCACGATTGACAGCTCAGTAGTGGAGAGGTGAACATTCAGCCTACGAAGGAGCTGTACTACAATTGTTTGAAGGTTTTGACTGAAAAGGAAAGAGAAGAAGCTGTTCAAAGAGCGAAGTAATAGTGATCCTCTCATGGCTGCAGACGAACAAAATATAAATGTCTGTGGCATGAATTTTTATCAATTCTTGTGCATTAGCCAATAGACTGCTAGTATAGTCCAGACAATGAGCATCAAGAAACTGAAAGATAAAAGCAGCACACTCTATTATGGAAAAATATATTAATTTTGAGATGAAAAATCAAAGGTAAGTAGATCAGTGTCCATTTAAAAAAACCCCAACATCGCTGTGCATCCCCTGTTCTGATGCCATGAAAAGGAACTTTACTTCTGTGGTATTTTTCCCAATAACACATAAATCCAGTCTAAACATTGAAGAAATCAAAACTGAGGGAAATTATATAAAATACTTGACTAGTATTCTTTGACACTGCCATGGCTATGAAAAATAAATGATGGATTGAAAAACTTCCATACACTGAAGGAAAATAGGAATACATGATAATTAATAGCAATGTGATTCTAGAAGAGAAAAGGGATATGAGTGAGAAAACTGGTGAAATTCAAATAAAGCCTGAAGTTTGAGTAATAATACTTTAGTTGTGAAAGATGTTAATGCTATAAGAAACTGAAGTGTATACAGAAACTCTCTGGACTGTCTTTATAAATTTACTTTAAAACTAACATTACATTCTGTAATCATGATTCCTGGATTTAAAAA
Organism: Arctocebus calabarensis; assembly: GCA_963573935.1. Taxonomy (NCBI): domain Eukaryota; kingdom Metazoa; phylum Chordata; class Mammalia; order Primates; family Lorisidae; genus Arctocebus; species Arctocebus calabarensis. Next base: position 12,569 of record CAUYON010065194.1, read on the forward strand.
TTACCAAGAAATTGAAGGACATTTCCTAATAGTAGTCTTCATAAAAAAAAAAAAAAAAAACTTGTTGGAGCAACAGTATGGCTCAGGATAGTCATCAAAATAAACAAGAGAGCAAGAGCAAGCACAGTTTTAACAAGAAAGGAAAAGTTTATTATAACAGCCTGGCTAGCAGGCCAGGATTTGAACTAGAGACTGCAGACAATGAGGGGACTGCAGTCTTGAGGGGTATCAGCTACTTTGGGGATGTCTCCCAGGATCCTACTTAACTCTGTTCTCAGACAGTCCACCTGCAAGGTCATAAAAATAACCCACCAGCAAGGTCTTAATAATGGCCCAACTGAAGGATCTTAATCAGCCTCATTCCCATAAAAGCCCAGGTCAACCTGACCCAGACTAAGCCAAAATAGCCTAACCACATTTCTCATCTACCCAGCTCATACCAAGCCAGCTACCTAACAAACTGATCAAAATAAAATAATTCAAAGTTCAGGAAAGGAAGTTCAACAATCTTTGAGTCCAATTGGTCTTAGTCTTTATTTGGGGCATGATAGTGACTGAGTACTGCATTTCACTGTAAAATAGCCTGATTTAAAAAGACATCTGGTACAAATGTCCAAATGATAAAAGGATTTTTTTTCTTCTGGGTTGATGCTTAGAAATGGGATTGCAGGATCAAATGGGAGGTCTAATTTGAGTTCTTTGAGGATTCTCCATACTGCCTTCCAAAAGGGTTGTATTAGTTTGCAGTCTCACCTGCAGTGTGAAAATGTTCCCTTCTCCCTACATCTTCTCCCCAGCATCTGTAGCTTTGGGACTTTGTGATGTGGGCCATTCTCACTGGGGTTAGGTGATATCACAGGGTGATTTTAATTTGTATTTATCTTATGATCTGGGATGATGATCATTTTTCCAAAATTTTATTGGAAAACTCTCCTTTTATTATATGAAATACAGTTACCTGAATTAGCCTGATCAGCTATCAGTCTATTGTTCTGTCTCCACATCATAAAGAAAGTAACCATGAAGATAAACATTCATCTATCTTTGTCAGAGAAGTTTCTGTACATATCTCTTACCCAGAGGTAGATGGAATTGTTTACTCTTTTTCTTTTGCTTAATTTGAATTCTTTGTAGATTCTAGTTATCAATCCTTTGTCATATTAATACTCTGCAAAATATCTTTTCCCATTGTTCCTTCTTTTCTGAAGGTTGTCTTTTTGCTTACTTGTTCTGTCCTCAGCACTGCAGAAGCTTTTCAGCTTAATTAAGTCCCATTTGTTAATTGTTGTTGTTATTGTAATGGCTGCTGAAGTCTTTGTTATAAAATCTTTTCCCTGTCCAACATCATTAAGAGTTTTCCCCATACTTTCTTCGAAGATCTTTATCGTTTCATGTCTTAGATTTAAGTCTCTTATTCATCTTGAATCAATTTTTGTAATGGGTGAAAGATGTAATTATTCAGTTCTCCCAGCACCGCTTGTTGAATAGGGATTGTTTCCCCATTGTATGCTTCTGTTTGGTCTATCAAAGATCAGATGGTGAGCTGTAAACTGCAGCTCAGTTTACAATCACCAAAACATGGAAACAACCTAAATGCCCATAAACCCCAGAATGGATTAACAGACTGTGGTGTATATATGTATATACCATGGAATACTTTTCAGCCATTTTAAAAAATGGAGACTTTACATCTTTTGTATTAACCCGGATGGAGGTAGAACACATTCTTCTTAGTAAAGCTTCACAAGAATGGAGAAGCAAGAATCCAATGCACTCAATTCTAACATGAAGGCAATAGATGGTCTAATACAAGGGGAGGAGTAGGGGAATGAGGGTTCAGGAGAGGGGAGAAGGAGGGAGATGGAGGTTATGGTGTATAGCACACCTCTTGGGGCAATTACAAGAGGGACTTTACCTAACAACAGCAATCAGTGTGACCTAATTCTTTGTACCCTCAATGAATCCCAAACAATAAAAAAAAAAAAAGATATCCATTTTGGGAGGTTACTCTGGTCACACAAATCGTAGCAAACTGGAATTTCACTAAAAGAAACAAACATTGGCAGAGAGAAGGGAAGTAACCCAGGAGTTGGGTCTGTGGATGGCAGATCTGTAGGTGTGGCTTGGAGAGGTAAGGTCTGCAACGCGGTGACTGGACCAGGATTGAGTGAGAAGACTTGGAAGAGAGAAGCAGGGAACCAGGAGGAGGGTGGTATGAAGGCACACCTACTGCCAACCCCGCTAGGGCTAGGCACTCTGTCCTCCCAGATACTTTGGGTGTACTTGTTTTATTGCACCAAGGAGGAAATGAAGGCTCAGGGAGTCTGAATGAACATCTAGTCCAAGGTCACACAGGTCTTGAGAATCTGAGTCAGGGTTGGAACACAATCTCTAGGATCCTGGTGGACGCAGCAAAGGCAGGACGGAGTGGAGCCCATGGGACCAGAGGATCAATACATGCAGAGGACCAATAAACAGGACACTTCAGGCTGCTTCCTCTGAGCCTCAGTTTCCTCATTACAGGGAGGTGTAGCCAGGGTGAACTGGTGCAATCTCTGGCCTCAGTCCGATTCCTCCACGGAGCATGCGTCACGTTCCAGCGGGAACTGGTTTGGCGCCGCGGTTCGAGCGGTGGAGCCCCCTAGCGCCCGGGCATGCGCATGCCGACGTAGGCGCGCGCTACCGCCCTGGGCCGGTCGGTCTGGGCGTGGGCTGAACTGAGTGGCCCGCAGGCCTGCGCACCCGCCCGGCTGCGCGCACCGGACCACGTGCCGAGCTGGCTGCGCGCGCCCGCTTGGCCCGAGAGTCCCGGGCCACACGCGCGCGGCTGACGCGGGTGGCGGGGCAGGGCGGGGCAGGCACGGGGCTTTAACCCGGAGGCCTCGGGCCGGGCCGCGTGAGGGAGGTGGGTGAATGCCCACGGCTGGCTGCGGTTGCCGCCAGTCCGTCTGTCCGTCACTCCGTCCGGTCAACGTAGTCGCCGCCGCCTCCTCAGCCCGGGGCCCGCCCAGCGCCGCCCGGAGCAGCAGCGGCCCCGCGAAGAAACGGGTCCCGCCCCCTCCCTCCTCCCTGTCTGTCCGTCCATCCACCCGCCTTCCCGCACTTCCGTCCTTCTGTCCGGCCGCCAGTCCTCTGGCCAGTGACCCCGCTCCTCCCTTTGTCTCTCTCTGGCTTGCTGTCTCTTTGCCTCTGCCCTCGCGCTCCCCCACAGCTCCTCCCTCGCTCCGGGATACACTGCCCTTGGTGTATAATGACAGTCTCTAACATCCTTTGACCTTTTACTATGTGCGGTCTGCTCTTAAGAACTATGTGCAGCGGGGAGGAGAAGGGAGTTGTTCCTGACACAGAAGGGAGGGGTTCGGGGTTCTGGCTCTCCCATCTCACCCACTTTCAGCTTCCTAATCTATAGAATGGGAATAACAATCCTTGTCCTATGGCTGATTGTGAAATCATGGAATCCCTAAAGAAATTCAGTAAGGTAGAATGCCAAAGTTCTGTACTTGGCTCTGATGCTAAGATGCTTCGGACAGGCGTCTTTCTCTCCCTGAGTCTTTATTTTTCCTTCTGAAAAATGAGAAAGTTGAATGTCATGGTCTCTTGGGTTCCTTCCAGCTCTGATGTTTGAGGTTTCTAAGAACTCAAAGGCCACCTATTTGTTGTGCTTACAGGTCATTTAACCTTTTAAAAGTGTGTCCGATCATAGAGTAAGAGGGATAACTTGCTGAATACTGCCAGATGTGTGCTGATGACATGCCATGGGGTTTCATGGAAGAGATGCGCTGCCTAAGCAGAAATCAGAAAGGCTTCCAGGAGGGGTGGCATTTGAGCTAAGTCTGTATGTGGTTTGCTTGTTATACAGACCATTCCAGAGAGTAGACATCATGTGGTGTCTTTGAGCTTCAGTTTCCCCATCTGGACTCAAGATTAACAGTGCAGGATTGTAGTGAGGATTAAATGAGATTTTATATATATATATATGTTTAAAACATACATATATATGTATGTTTTAAAAACTGGTACACAGTGAGCCTTAATAAATGTGAATTTTAGGACAGCACCTGTGGCTCAGTGAGTAGGGTGCCGGCCCCATATACCGAAGGTGGCGGGTTCAAACCCGGCCTCGGCTGAATTGCAAAACAAAAAAATAGCTGGGCATTGTGGCAGGTGGCTGTAGTCCCAGCTACTCCAGAGGCTGAGGCAAGAGAATCGCCTAAGCCCAAGAGTTGGAGGTTGCTGTGAGCTGTGTAACACCATGGCACTCTACCGAGGGCGATAAAGTGAGACTCTGTCTCTCCAAAAAAAAAATGTGAATTCCCCACCCAAAAAATATCTGGGTCACTTTTCTCTTTGTGGGAACAAGACAGAGGCCCAGCATTTTCCTCTACCCTTGTGGTTGGGGTTCAGGTAACAAGGAAAGCACCTCTGTCGTCTAGTAATAATACTAGTGCTTCTCTAAACTCTCACAGGCTGTGTGAGGCATTTGTGTAATCTGCCAAGCTCTTTCCTGACCATTGTTCCTCACAACAGTATGAGGAAGTCAGAAACCAGTTCTCTCTTTTTATAGGTAAATAAAGAATAATAAGGGGCCCAGAAAAGGACAGGGGCTTACTCAGGGCCCCACAACATCACCATGTCAGGCAGTCTTGGAACCAGGCCCCTTGACTTTTCTTCTTCATAGCCCACAGCTTTCCCCCAAGTTTACTGCTTCTGCCTGGTAGCGTCTCCCCTTGAGGCTGCCTACCCCTCAGGCCTCCTTCTCTGGGTCTGGCAACTATTCTGCAGGCAGGATTTGCTTGACATTTCCCCAGTCACTGAGCTCACTCAGATTGAAAAGAGGCTGGATGGGGACTGAGTCACCACCTCCCCTGGCTTTCTCATCCTGAACAGCAGCCAGACACACTCAGAAGAACACCACTGAAGACCCCCCTGGTTGTAGATGCCACACATGGCAGACTTGCCTCCTGGAAGCACAGATGGGCTAGAAGCCTTGAGGCTTCCAAGGTGGTTTTCTGTGTATTTCTTCACTCCCCAGGGCTCCCGTAGTCACATTGAGAAGTTGTTGCCTGAGCTCTCCTTGCGCAGGCCTTTATTTGTGCTGTACTTTTTCTTTATAGTGTCCTTCCTCTCTTCCCTTTGAGGCCCACACTGTCAAATGCCACCAACCCTGGGAAGCTGCTCGTTGCAGGCTCCAGAGTACTAGTGGGAGTTTAATACTAGGTCCATACACTTGCTTAAAATATGACCCTGGAAGGTCACTTCACCTTTCTGAGCCTCAGTTACTTCATCAGGTCACTTGCCTTTATGAAGTTTGAGGTTTCTATCCCCAAAGCTTTGAGCTCCATCCCCAAAGATTCTCATTTGGCAAGTCTGGTGTCAGGAATCAACATTTTAAACCATCCTTCTAGTGCAGGGGTTTTCAACCTGTGGGTCGCAACCCATAGGAACTGTATTACAGGGTCGCGACATTAGGAAGGTTGAGAACCAGTCTGGCCTCTTTAATCTGGAGAAAGCCAAACTGAGCCCAGGTTCATATGACATCCTGTCCTTGCTGTGTGGCCTTGATCAACTTCCTGTTCCTCAATTTTCTTTCCTGTCAGATTAGGATGGAAATACCTGCCTCACTGTGAGAACAAGAATTCCTGTAGTAAAGGCACCTCAAGAAATGGCAGTCAGGCTCAGCGCCTGTGGCTCAAGCGGCTAAGGCGCCAGCCACATACACCTGACCTGGTGAGTTCAAATCCAGCCAGGACCTGCCAAACAACAATGACGACTGCAACCAAAAAATAGCTAGGCGTATGGCAGGTGCCTGTGGTCTCAGCTACTTGGGAGGTGGAGGTAGGAGAATTGCTTGAGCACAGGAGTTGGAGGTTGCTATGAACTGTGATGCCACAGCACTCTACCCAGGGCAATAGCTTGAGGCTCTGTCTAAAAAAAAAAAAAAGAAAGAAAGAAAAAAAAAAGAAACAAAGATTAAAACTCTTTGGAACTGTCAAGTGTTAAACAAAAATCTTAGGAGGCCATTGTTTTATATTAAACTCCTGCAGTAGGCCCCATCAGAACAAACTAAAAATCACAGTGGGGTCTCCTGTGCTCACTAAACTTTTCAGTTTTTATCTGGCCTTCTCAACAATCAGCAGAGAAAGAGATAAGCTCCTCATTTCCCAAACAGGCATTTTCAATTTTCAGTCACCATGATAATGAAGTTCTAAAAGTCTGTTTTAATTATTATAAAAGAGTTACCTGAAGTAGCCTGATCAGGTACAGGTCTATTGTTCTGTTTTCCATATCATAAAGAAAGTAACTGTGAAATGACCAATCAGCTTCACATTCTTTGTTTTTGCTTTATTTGTCCCATTTTCTGTATATAAAGCCAAACTCCTTTCCTCAACTCATTGGAACACTTATTCTATTTTATAGTATGAAGTGTTGCCTGATTCTAGAATCACAATAAAGCAATTGAGCTATTTAAACTATATTTGTTGTAATTTTGTCTTTTGACATATCTGGTGACTAACAACTGCAATCAGTGTGACCTAATTTTTTGTATCTAATTATTCTTCTTTCAGAGAGGAGAAAAGCCTGGATGTGGAGAATCTCTGAGCATTTGCCTAATATCTGACAGTAATTATTGAGATCAGTAAGGACTGAGAGGTCAAATGTACCATTTTTAGGACATTGTGAGCCATTGTCCAGTTTGTACATAAGCCATGCAGTATTACAGAAAAAGACAAGGCGTTTAGGTTTAAGGTCAGGATAGAGCCTTAGAGGCTTGAGGTGAGTTAAGGGACAAGAGCTCTTTAACTATGGGACATGAAGGAGACTGCTGGCCCTCCTGAGACTCCTTGAGGAACACAGGAATGGCACTCTAACTTCCTATTTTGTGAAGAGGTGTCTTCTGTTTTCCTCACAGAGCTTCAAGAATCTTAAGTCCCTCTCAAGTCTTGTAAGGGTTGGTATGGAGAGAGTCATGATTCTTTGGCTCCTTGCTTGGAAAAATTATCGGTAGGGCTGGTGCAAAGGAGTGAACAGACACAGCAACTCACACAAGTAGTTTTATTACAGTAAACAGGAAACTTACGAAGCAACAGTACATGCCAGAGAGATCAGTTCTGCTCCGTGTATGGAAGAGAACCTGATTTGGTAAGAGGTCAGCTTACTTATCCTATTTTTTAAATAATATATTAAGTTAAGGGTAGATTATTGATAAATTTTAGGAAAAGAGGGTGGAAGTTCCCTTTGATCTTTCTTCTTTTTTGGCTTTATAAGGCAGTATCTGGGGTTTGCCATGAAATTCATAAACTGTCATGGCTGGGATGAGTGAGATTTTTACTGCATTAATTAGAAAAGTTTACTTTGGTGCGGTGCCTATGGCTCAGTAGGGTGCCGGCCCCACGTACCGAGGGTGGTGGGTTCAAGCCTAACCCCAGCCAAACTGCAACTAAAAAATAGCCAGGCATTGTAGCAGGCACCTGTAGTCCCAGCTACTTGGGAGACTGAGGCAAGAGAATCACCTAAGCCCAAGAGCTAGAGTTTGCTGTGAGCTGTGATGCCTTGGCACTGTACCGAGGGCGATAAAGTGAGACTCTATCTCTTAAAAAAGAAAAAAAGAAAAAAGAAAAGTTTACTTTAAATCATGACTTAGTTCTACACATGATCCCAGCCATGAAAAATCCCTTAATCTCAAGTTCCTGGTGTGGGTTTTTTCCTCTGTATTTATTAGTCTTGACCCTATGATCCTAACTGTGTCCCTCCCCCACCCGCTGTGCTGTCTGAATGTCTGACCATCTAACCTTCCACTTAGCATGCCTTTAGCCCTACCTAACAATCTGACCTCTGCTCTTTTTTGCAATTGACATCCTTAATGTCTTTGGCTTTAGGAGTACCAAGGATTCATTTGTCCTTTGACAGCTTTACATTGTAAGGCACCAAGGGTTAATTTATGCTGTGGCAGAGTACATGATCTTTTGGTTTAGTTTGTTGTGACTGAGAGCAAGTAAATGGCAAAAAGTGCAATGGTGTTTACATTATCTGACAGTAATCAGTGGTATTTATTGTGCAGACCTCATTATTTCTTCCCTTTGTAAAAAATGAGAACTTAGAGCCATGTCATATCAGACATGAGGCTTCAAGAACCAACATACAAATGAGAATATAATTTCTAAACATCTTACTATAATGCTTTCTTTCTAAATCTACTTTTCTTATTTGTATGACTTTTGGCCCCAGAAGCTAATGTTTACAAAGGTGGCAAATCTTACTAAAGATAATTCAGAAATATGATAGCTGTGAAGTACACTATTCCAGATAAACAATATTGCACTTTAAATTGTATCCTTTTTATCCCATGAATAGCTGTTTCTTTTTTGTTTTTCCCCATTTTGTTTGTTTGTTTTTGTCCTGAAAAATTTTTGTCCTTATTTTCCATCCCTTGGAGGTAAGTAGATTTGGGGGCTTGCATATAAAGATGGCTAACGAAAAGGTTGGGATCCCCAAGAATATAGTTAGATAGACATGTGGGTTGAACCCCTTTTGCAGCTATACCAACTGTTGCCAGCTCTGAAGGTGGTATCTAAGTCTCTTTAGCTATGTATTGGGAATAGTTCTGGATTGAGAAAAAGTTGAAGTGCAGAGCTCCCAAATTAGGTCCACTTGGGAATACTGAGAGGGCCCAATGTAAGACCCACCCAAATAGAATGTTCTGCCCAGAAAGAGAGAATGTACCAATCCCTACCCTTCTGACCCTCTAAATTCCGATCCACCTTAACCCGTATACTGACTCCTTTCTTGGACTCTGCTCACTCTCACCCAGGTGGAAATAAAGACCGTGTTGCCCACAAAGAACTTGGACTCCAATTTCATTTCATTCACATTTCAGAATAACCTTTTGTTTTCAGTCCTTGACCTCTGATTTTTGGTGCTGCGAACCTGAGATAGGGAAAAGACCTCTCAGAGGCAAAGATACACCCCTTTGGACCCAACTAGATGGACTGTTGTTCTGATGAGATGAAGGGAAACGTGGGACCCCTCTGACCCCCGCCCAAAATTCATCCATTTAATAGTGAGGTGAACATTTGTCTAGAACCTCTTTCACTCCAACTTCTCTTTCCCTCTCCCTCTCTCTCTGGGCCTCAAAAGCAGTTGTATATAGTTCCTCTCTGAACTTTTTTAAAATTTCTTTTACATTTTCTCACTCTGGGCCAAAAAATTCCAGGGATCCCCTGTCTCTTAAATCTGGACTAACCCCAGCAAGTCAGACTCAGCTATCCAGTTCCTAAAGTGTGGGATGCCCTCCCGTGGGCCTGGGCCACTCTTCTCTGGCTGGTTAAAGGTCACACATGGAGACCTGGTAACCTCCCTGATTCCAGCCTCGGCCATTTCTTTTCCCCCTCCTCTCTAGTTCTCTTTACATCCTTGCTTTTGCCTCATTTATTTTTTTTTAACCTCCAGTTTCTGATATGGGGACCACTCAGTCACAGATTCCCCCTTCATCTTTAAGCTGCCTTTTAACTCACCTCAAGCCTCTATGGCTCTATCCTGACCTTAAACCTAAATGCCTTATCTTTTTCTGTAATACTGCTTGGACTGTGTACAAACTGGGCAGTGGCTCGCAATGGCCTGAAAATGGTACATTTGACCTCTCAGTCCTTACTGATCTCAATAATTACTGTCAGATATTAGGCAAATTGTCAGAGATTCCCTACATCCCAGATTTTCTCCTCTGAAACATTCCTTCTCTGTGTTTTTTTTGTGAACCCTCTCAGATTTTTCTTGCATAGGTAAAACTGGATTCCTCTGATCCATCTGAATTTCCATTATCTTCTTTTGATCCACCAGACAACCCCCGCTTCTTTTGATCCTCCAGACAACCCTTTCTTCAACCTCTTTCCTACCTGTAGCATTCCTACCCGCAGATTTCCACCCAATACCCCTTCTCTCCACCATCGCCCCCCCCCCCCCGCCTTCTGCATGTGGTAGAGAGAGAAAAGATGGCGGAATCAGGGGAGAAAAGAAACATTGTGGACCCAATTTCCCCACCCCATACTAAGTCCAGCCACACCTTTGGGTCTCCCATTTCCAGACCACCACAACCTTTATACCCACTCCGGGAGGTTGCAGAAACAGATGGCATAGTCAGGGTTCACGTCCCTTTTCCTCTTTCAGACCAGTCTCACATTAGTCAGAGAGTAGATTCGTTCTCTGCAGAGCCCCCCAAATACTCTGAAGAATTTAAATATCTAACCCAATCATATGATCTAACCTGGCATGATTTCCATGTCATTCTCACCTCTACCCTATCTTCAGAGGAGAGGGAGTGGGTCTGGAACCAGGCCCAGATTTACCCAGAAGACCTATGTAAGACAGACCAGACCCTGCTAGAGGGCACTAGAGCCATTCCCGGTGAGGACCCCAATTGGATTACCAAACTGACGCTCCTGGGTCCCACCTCCATAAACACATGGACTACAGAGCTATAGGTGGTCAAATTGACAGTAATTTATTGTACCCTCATGGTAACCCACACCAGAGTCTCTTAGAGGGATTAAAAATAAGCAGCCCATAAGGCTATAAATTATGATAAATTAAAAGAAATAACCCAGAAGCAGGATGAAAATCCTGCCCAGTTTTTAGCCCATCTTAACCAAGCTCTCCACTGCTATACCACCCTATCACCCTAGAGCAACAAGAGCAGACTCATTATTAACATGCATTTTATCTCCCAATCTGCACCTGATATCTAAAAAAACCTCCACAAATCCCCCCAGGGCCTTCAGATCCCCCAGAGAAATTTCATTGACCTGACCTTCAAGGTCTTTAATAACCAAGAGGCCTCTAACAGCAGCACCTCTCAGAAATCCAGTTATGGGCTTCCACCATCAGACAAAACCTGGCTACTTCTTGGAACTCCTTGGGCATTTCAAAAAAAATGAATGATCCCCCAGGATCATTTCTTAAGTGCAGTAAACCAGGCCACTGGGCAAAGCAATGATCAAATCCAAACCCTCTCCCGCCAAACCACGTCCAGCCTGCGAAGGTCCTCACTGGAAGTCTGATTACCAAATCCTTCAGAGAATCTGATTTGCAGCCATTCCCAGGACTTAGTGGGAACTTCCCAACCTTTAGGTCTAGCTGCAGAAGACTGACAACCCACAGGGAATCAGAATGCCCCCTGGACCATCCTGAAATCGAAACTCTGGGTATTTTTACTAGTGGAAGGTAAGCCAATCTCTTTTCTACACTGCCATCTTATAAAGGTCCTCTAATACAGAGCTATAGGTGGTCAAATTGACAGTAATTTACTGTACCCTCATGCTACTCCACCCTGTGGTGCTCAAATCATGGCCTCCTTGGTTATTTTCTATTTTAGGACCACTAATTATGATTTTTTTCATTCTTAGTTTCAGTCCAGTAATCGTCTGTCTCATCTCCCAATTTATTGGCCAGGCAGTCACCCTAAAAACAACCGCTCATATCCTTCCCCTATGTGGATATCAACCAGTTCAGACTGAAGACCCAAGAGTGTTCCTGTAAACACCACTCCCTTATCCCTCCCATTTTCCTTACAGGTAGCCCACACTGCCATTCGACCTACAGGAAGCAAAGAGACACCACACCCATCACCCTGCCTCCTTATAATAGTGTAAAAAGGCCAGGATGATAGAGCCCAATGTAGATAACAACCAAATAAAATATTCTAACTTTGTAAATGTACCCATCCTACCCCTCCAACCCTTTAAATCTTATCCACCTTAACCTACACGCTGACTCTTTTCTTGGACTCAGCTCTCTTGCACCCAAGTGGAAATAAAGGTCATATTGCCCACACAGAACCTGGGCTCCTAATTTCTTTCATTCACATTTCAGAATAACCTTTTATTTTTGGTCCTTGACGTCTCAGATACCTACTGATATGCAGAATCTTCTAAAAATTTTAAAAGAATTTTATTGCCTTTTTTAAAAGACTCTTTACAAACCACCAAATAAAAAGTTGAAGTGAGGTGGTGCCTGTGGCTCAAAGGAGTAGGGCGCCAGCCCCATATGCCGGAGGTGGCAGGTTCAACCCAGCCCAGGCGAAAAACTGCAAAAAAAAAAAAATGTTGAAGTGACTAATTGATAAGAAAAGTAAATCTAACATTCTTTTCAATTAGTTATTATCCTACCCTCCTACCCTGAAAGCAATAAATTTACCAAAGCTAGGCCCTCATGGCAAACAGGCATAGAAAATGCTTTCTTCATGCTGGGTGCAGTGACTCATGCCTGTAATCCTAGCACTTGGGAGGCCAAGGTGAGTGGATTGCCAGAGCTCACAGGTTTGAGATCAACCTGAGCCAGACTGAGACTTTGTCTCTAAAAATAGCCGGGCATTCTGGAGGGCACCTGTAGTCCCAGCTATTTGAGAGGCTGGGGCAAAAGAATCACTTAAGCCCAGGAGACTGAGGTTACTGTGAGCTATGAAGCCATGGCACTGTGCCAAGTGTGACAAAGCGAGACTCTGTCTCAAATAACAAGAAAAAGAATAGTAAGTGCTTTCTTCACCCAATTCATTAACAGGCTCCATCCCCAAATCAGTAATCTGATTAAGAAACAAACTACATTTAAAAAATTTTCTATTTAATTAGATTAGTGTCCAAAATACAAATTTCTGACCATTAGCTGTTTATTTTGAAACTCTTTATAAAAAGAAATTTACATCTGCAGAGAAAATCTCCATTTGTAAAGGCGTTCCCCTCCCTGCTACTAGAAACTTTTACAATGAGGGAGGCCAGCACTAACTTTAAGTTTACATAACAAATTTTACCTTTGGTTAAGGTACTTATCCTGGCTATCTTGCCTTAATGGGACCTTCACCTGCACTCTCTTGTGTCTTTGGGCAAGTAGTGGTGTTTATATCTAAGTTCATAAATATTCTACCTTGTTTCCCCAGAGATCCATACTTTGGGCAGTTCAAATTTAGGGCTAACAATTATGTAAAGCAATAAAACATAATATGGGAAGATTTTTAGTTTAAAGAGAAGATGGAAACTTTAAAAACTGACAAATGAAAACTCCTAATGTTACAAGAATTTCTTTCTACAATAGGTCCTTGGTCACAGAGATTTAAAGAATAAACCCAAGGACCGCAGAGATCAGTGATAGGATAGGATTTAATATAAATATAAAGGAATAGGAAGGGAGAAAGGGCACCAGAGACTGTAGCAGAGGGGGAGATCCAAGTGGTAGGAACCCATTTGAGTCTTTCATCTAGGAGTTATTATACTGCTTTTTGGGAATTACACTTGGCCAGGACTTGGCAAACTTTAATGTTGATTAAGGACTAAATGAGCATATTAACAAATCAATACAATTCTTCCCTCTCCAGGGAAAAGCAACAGGGATTCCACTTCAGAAGGAGCTTAGATCACATAAAGTACTGAAAAAACTGCTTTTCTCTTGTCTGTTTGTATTCAGAGAGTGGAGTTTTGGAGAGAAAAAGTCTGTTTACTTAGACCTGGAAAGTGGGAGTCATGCCCAATCCTGAGTGAGAAAAACCCTGTATCAATTCCCCCAATCTGATTAGAAACTTTAACTGCTCTTAGAGAAATACTCTTAGGGAAATGGACACTGCCTTATCTAACTACTACTTGCTGGATCATGTTTCAAAAAGGTGGCAGTTAGAGTTTCCTCAGAGGCAGGCAATCTAGAGGTGTGCAATAGAATTGGGCCTTGGACTGGAATGATTTTTTCTGTTTGTTGCTTGATGACCTCATCTTTGGAAGACACAAATCAAATTAGCATATTAAAATGTAAGGTAGAAGATTGGGAGGAGGGGGTAAATTATAGGGTCAGGTGGGAATCACAAAGTCAGTGATTTTGAAAATAACTACCTTAACGTTTTTCTTTGCTGGTTTCTTAAATAGTAACTTCACATTTTCTTTAGGTTCACAATTGAAGGTAAACTGTGATTGATGTTTTCATGATCTGTTTTTGTAGGAAGTAGTGGATTTCAGGATCTTGCTTATGAATAAGATCTATTTGCCAATCTTTATCTGGATATTTATTTTATCTTTGTATACCTGGAGGAGCTAGACAGTGTTATTTTTTAATTTAATATGGATCTATTGAGCATATTTTGCTCTTCCCACTTATTCCTTGGTAGTTCATACTTCTGGGTTAATTGTTGTCTCTAATAAGGAAAAGCGTAGTATAGGTTCTTATCTCCTATTCATATAAATTGTTGGTTCTTCTTTAGTTAGTATATCTTTTCCATAAGGAGAACAGTACTTTTAAGCATGATTAGAAAGGCATGAGAGAACAGCAAATTTTCCTAATTGCAGCTTGAAGGCTGAGAGAAGAATTTGGTAACCAGCTTTTCAGACACCCTCTATGTAGTTATAGATTTGAGGGAGAGAAGATCAGGGTCACTGAAGAGTATAGAAGAGCTGTCCATGATGAGGCACACCAGGGTTCTTGAGGGGTGATAACACAACCTAGAGCCATAGGAAACTGTTCCAGGCACCCTTAGTCCAGATTGGGGGCTGATGGGGACACTGCCCCATGAGACCTTCACCTCTGGGGACAGGCTGCTTTCCAGTAGTCACCCTTGCATTCTGACAGGGACCCAGTGACTTGCCCAGAAATGCTGCCTGTGACAGTTTGTCCTAAAAAGGCAAATCTGACCACATTGGTAGCACTTGTTCTTAGCTCCTCTGGCTTCTCTCTGCCCCTGAATGGTGCCCACCTGTTGGAGTGTTATTACTAGAGTTGTCATCTTTTTTTTGTCCCTTCTTTCTTTTTCCTCCTCTTCCTCCTGATCTCAATTATGAAAGACCACTTTGGCCATTTTAATAAGATTCTCCAGCTTATAATCAGTGCCTACAGCCAATTTCTGGAGTTTTTTCCTAATATTTGGGGCCACTTAGAATGATACATTTATTTTCCAAAATAATTTGGTCTGCTAAGGAATCAGGTGTCAATTGAGTATATTTTCTCATCATCTCTCTAAGACACTTGAGAAAGGTTTAGGGACTTTCATTTTGCTCTTGGCAAATAGTAGACAACTTAGAACAGTTCATAGGGTTCTTTTCTGTATCAATGTAAACCTTCCAAGATACATGAGAGAAAATGTTTACATAACTACTCATCTTGTTTCTCAGGATTCCATTTGGGATCCTCAAAGGGAACGGTTTGTCTTCCCATGGCGTATCTATCTATCCCTTTCTTCAGAGGATGTATTGCCATCAGTATTGGACATGAATCATAATCTCCCCTTTTTCTAGCCTCATCTAAGACTTCATTCTTTTCATTCAGAGTTAAAGTTTCATCTAGTAGTAGTATCATATCTCTTCAAGAGAGATCAAAGCTTTGTCCTAACCTTTGAATAATATCTATATACTTATCTGGGTTATCAGAAAATTTTCTTAAATCAATCTTGATTTGTTTAAAATCAGCTAGAGAAAATGGAATGAATACTTGCACATTTCCTCTGTCACCACCTGCAGTCTCAACCAAGGGACACAAAGAAGGATACAGTTATTTTCTGAATGTCCAATGGGATCAGAAGAAACTACTGGAACAGACTCCTTGGAGTTTTCTAAAGGCAAGAAGGAAGATGCAGTAGAAGTAGGTGGCAGGTTTAAATTAGGAGGTGACAGCATATTTTCTGGGATTCCCTGGCCATTTGGGGAAGTTACTACTGGCCAAGTGAGGAAAGTTGTTATCTATCTAACAGGTTTTGCATAGTTAGGGGGTTATCTTTGAAAGAAAAGAAAGCTTACTTGTAAATAGGGCATTTGAGACCATTTTCCCCTCTTGTTTACAAAAAAAATTTAACTGAAAAATGGTATTATAATTTAGAGTGCCCTCTAGTGGCCATTGTTCACCATTGGTCACTCAATACTGAGGCCACGCATGGGAGAAGGGAACCATACATTCTTTTCTCAGCATTTGAGGATCAAATATGTCCCAGTGCTTCAGAATACAGCCCAGTGAGGTGGTTTCTTGTCAAAAGAGTTTGTCAAGCATCTGTGGGAAAGAACAAATGTCTAGCACCTTGATCAATCCCACCCTCTGTGTTCCTAAGTTGTCAGAGCATCCTCTGATTAACCCCAGGGAAGCATCTTCTTTCCAATGGGGGGAAGTATTTTGGAGGAGCACAACCTCCCCAACCCATGCTCTTGTCTGGATTTAGCCACGATTATCATTGTAGTGCTCTGTACCCATAATGGGTTCTTCTGTGCTTATTACTTTCTGGAAAAACAGACCAAAAATCAGGTATCCAGGACCCTGATCTCACCAGATACAAATTCTGCCCTCTTCTGCACTTTCAGTGAGTATATACCTGTCAATCAAAGTGGGGGTGAGCTCTGTCCTGAAGAAAAACTGCAGAGCAGTGTTCAGCCATGTAACCCTTTTTATAAGCTTTTTCTAAATTCTCAGTTAAAAGCAAAATAGGCTTTTTCTCATGCGCAGGTCATAAAAGCTATGTTTTCTTTCTACCCTCTTTTCTTCCCCCAAAGTTAGTAAGGCAGCAATAGTCAAACTCAGTAAAACATCAAGGTTGAGAGAAACGGGGTTGAGAGACATTTTAAAATTTTTACATTAGAATTAGTTACAATTTATTGAAGTCTTAGAGAAACCTGAATTTTGAACTTTTCCATTTACACCAATAGACCAGGAAAAAATCAAATACCTAGGGTTATTTTCTTTGCATTTCTTCATTTTTAAAGGTTTCCTTTCCTTTTTTCTTTTGAAGAGACAGAACTGTAGTCTAGGGTTTAGGGACATTCTTGTTTCATGGGGTTGTCCTGGGCTTTCCCATGTAGACTCCTGGTTCCCATAGAAGCCATGTAGGGAAGTCATTTCGCCATTTGTTTGGCATTGACTTCTTAGCTTCTAATACAGTTCAGTTTTTTCACAAACACATGGAAATACCAATTGAATTGATTTTGCAATGTAAGGGACATTTTCAAAAACATACTTACATCTGAAAACTACAAGAAAGAGCCAGTAAAAACTTAACTAAATACATAAAGTATTCTTTTATCGACATTTCAACAAGGCATGCAAACCACAAGGACAGAGAGAAAAAGAGCGAGCAAAGCAGCAGGGTCTGTAAAGATTGGTAGAAGAGTCTTAGGATTAGGAGACAAGGGTGGATAGAAAAATATCTGGGAGAGCGTGTTTTCATAAATTCCCTCCAGTGCTGTGGGGTCAGAACTATTGCTAAGGGCCCCAGGAACTTTGCATGCTACTTGTGTTTGTTTAGCTCTCAACCAGAGAAAAAGAATGGATACACAATGAGTTCAGAAGCCTTCCAACATTCCTTTTGACTGTCTTTTTGCTTGTTTGTTTGTTTGGGGGGAAGCAAGGAGAATTAGAAGGAGTGGCAGAAACAGCTCACCATCCTTACTCAAGTCTTTACTTCTTGTATACCCAAAACTGTGTTACCAGATGAAGAGGATCAGGCCGTATGTCACTGTCAGCTACAGATACACAGATATACATGGGGATAGGCCCACCAAATTTTGTCAGAAAGCTGGTGATTCTGGAGAAAAGTGAGAACGGTCTTTCCAAAACTATTCTGTTTTACCACTTCCAAAATGACAGGTTTTTGGGTTTTTGTTTGTTTGTTTTTGAGACAGAGTCTTAAGCTGTCACCTTGGGTAGAGTGCCATGGCATCATAGCTCACAGCAACTCTTAGGCTCAAGTGATCCTCTTGCCTCAGTTTTTCTATTTTTTAATAAAGATGTGGTCTCACTTTTGCTGAGGCTGGTCTGAACTCACGAGCTCAAGCAATCCACCAGCTTCAGCCTTCTCAAATGCTAGGATTACAGGTGTGAGCTACTGCACCTGGCCAAAATGACAGTTTTATACATAAACTTTTAAAGCAAAGACTACATTAACCTTTATTTTAAATAATAATCAGCATAACTTAGTGACCTATTACAACATTCTGTGACCATTTTCATAACAACATTTTACAATTCTCTAGGGTTTTAGCTTCCTCCTATTAAAAAAGAGTTTCTAGTATTCACATGAGAACTGAAGCAAGCAGCTAAGTAGCCTAGACTGGACAGGGATGAAACAGTGTTATCTCAGCACCAGCGGCACAGAAATGACAATCTTAGAGAAAGTAGAGAAGAGACAGGTCTCAGTACAAACTTCTCTTTTTTTTTTTTTTTAATTTAAGAGACAGAGTCTCACTTTTTTTTATGTCTCACCCTTGGTAGAATGCCATGGCTTCACAACTCACAGCAACCTCCAACTCCTGGGTTTAGGCAATTGTCTTGCCTCAGTCTCCCAAGCAGCTGGGACTACAGGAGCCTGCCACAATGCCCAGCTATTTTTTTGTTGCAGTTTGGCCAGGGCCGGGTTCAAAACTGCCACTGTCAGTATATGGGGCCAGCACCCTACCCACTGAGCCACAGGCACCTCCCTCAGTACAAACTTCTGAACAGAACTTTGTAATTTTCTGTACACCAATACGATTTCTTTGGATTTTTCCCAGGAAAAACTTCCTTCCAACCCCGAGATAACTGTAGCACCCTACTCTACCAGAATGTCCGGAGAAAGTCAACATAAGCAATACTGCACCACAGAATGTGACCAAGAGCCACTGAGCCTACACACAAGGCTAAAAGAATGAACAATATTAATGCCTATCTCATTAAAATACTAAAATTCCCACCCTGGTGAGGGATTTACCTCAAATTTTCTGTTCATGGGATGTATAAATTCCCCACTGAGCTTGTGTGCCCTGCACTTCAACCCAAAAATACTGTTGCAGGAAGATGAGGTCCAATGGAGAGAAAGAGCACCCAAACACAATGTTTATAAGAGGAAAGGCTTTACTTCAGTCAGCGAGCAAATGGCATAGAAGACTTTGAAATGCCACATTCTTCAACTGGCTTTCCCTTTTCATCTCCAGTCAAAAAGTTCTAACCACAGGTACCTTTCTCATTGGTCAGTTTGAATCAAGCAGGAGATGCTGTTTCAGCCCCCACAGAACTTCAGGTGGAAATTTCCAGGTTCCAGGAAGTTAGGTCTACAAATTCCTAAGAGTTGAGTCACCATGGAGTGGACCCAGCAGGTGTATTCTTGTGGTCTCCTTGAGAAGACCTCTGTTCTCCAGGACCTCACCCTTTCCAGGTTCCTCTCTCAGTACAAGGGGTTCACTTCCTCTATGCCATTATTCATTTTCATGTCCATGAAAACCCCTTAACCCTGCTAATCCTGGGGTGGATTTGAGGTATCCTATGCCTCCCCTTCCATTTGATGCATCCTCTGAAATAAATCCTTTCTTCTTTGACAATCCTCCTTGTCTCAGAATTGGCTTCCTGTAATCAACAGTGAACCCCCCTTGGGGTTTTATGAACACTTCCAATTCAAAAGTTAATCTCCTAAATCAATCCACCTAAACTACTCAAGATAGGCATCTTCAGGGTGGGAGCTAAATTTACAAAACAGTAAGAATAGGAGACAGTGGGTGAAGGTCAGGCAGGACCTAAAAAGACCAGACCAGCTATGTCTTGTCTGGCCTATGGAGTCAGATGTCTCACTCCATCTTATTCTCACTACTTGTGCTTTCAGCTATTTTTTTCCTACTGTGGTATTATTTCTTACTTTGCGTAGACACAGCTATCTCCTTTCCACCCTCCTATACATGCTTGAAAGCTGGTATTCCTTTTGTCCTGGCTGGCATTTGAAATAAGACCCTGATACAAAATCAACACCCATTGTGGATTCTAAAATCAGTCTCAGGCAAAGAGTCATTCACTCTCCAGGAAAGATGACCTCCTTCACCTTCTGGTGCCTGCTGGTTCCTATGGTTCCATCTGCCTATAGATAAGTTATTTCTTATATTAATCTTCTCTAGCCCTGTGCTTGGTTTTGTTGATTTCTAACTCTTTACCTCAAAGCTGTTCCCTGCTTTTCAGAAAGTCCCTCAAAATAATACACAAGGGCTGCTTTTTGCTTTTCAGAGACCCCCTTCAAAATAATAAGTAAAAAGAGATAATAATCAATGATCAATAGAAAAGGGCAATAATGCCTGGAGGCACAGAGAGGCCAATGAAAGGCTTGCAACCAATTTCAAAAGGAGAGAAAGAGGGCATTTGTACTTCTGCTCTGCCTTTGTGCCTTTGTCTCTCTTAAGGAGAAGGGACACTAAGAATGAGGCTTCAAAGGGAATGGGAGAAAACCCTGACCTGCTGAACCAAGAAGTCTGGAGGGTCCATAAGAATGTGAGTATTAAGTAACGTAGGTAACCAATGACCAAGAACAAGAAATAATCAATGACCAATAGAAAAAGGCAATACTACCTAGAGACACAGAGAGGCCAATGAAAGACTTGCAACCAATTTCAAATGGAGATAGTATTTATACCTCTGTAGACTTTTGTGTCTCTGTTCCTCTCACCTTTTCTTCTCCATAAGAGGGACCCACTTCCAACTCTCTTTGGAAGTACTCTATACTTTCTCTTTTTGCTTCTTAAATAAAAATCTCTCTTTGTTACCCTGAAACTTGTATAATAAGTTACTTCTGCTTTCTATCCACAGTGCCTGTACCACTCAAGTTGTATTTTCAGTTTCCACTCACTTTGCTGTTGGCTACCGCCATGCCTCAGTTGAACTTTCTAGCTCAGCCAAGTAATCACGCCAAGTCAGCTGGGTTTGGAGAATGGGGACCCCAGACCCCCAGCACTTTCATCTTCTCTTTATCGTGAAAGGACCCACTTCCAACTCTCTTTGGGAGTGCTCTAAATTTTCTCTCTGTTCTTCCTAAATAAAATGTCTCTTTGTTACACTGAAACTTGAACAGGTTACCTTTGCTCTGTATGCATGCTGCTTGTGCTGCTCCAGGTTTATTTTCTGTTTCCATTCATTTTTCCTTTCAATTACTGCCATGCATCTTGTGAAATTTATAGCTCAACAGAGTAACCAAACTAGGTCAACTGGTATTGGGAAACTGGGACTCCAGGTCCCCAACAGGTCCACTCCTTTCTTTCTTCTTGGTGGCAGATAGTTAACAAAAACTGAAGCTATGCTGGAAGAACTATCTGAAATCTGTGGTAAATTATTACACACATCTCCAGGCACATCCAGGATTGGATAGCAGCTGAAGCAAGCCTGGGCTCTTGGGTAGCCACACCGTACCACCACTGGAGGGGGGCAGAACTGGACTAACTTGTGGCTTCCATAGCCATACTTGGTAGCTTGAAACCAAGTGCTTCTGTTAGAGAGCACAAGGGGAACTGAACAAGGGAACAGACTGGGGTTGGGAACAGTGGGCCCTGATCTGAGAGGCAGCAGGCTACCCCTCTGATATGGACAGATCCTGGTAGGTTTGTGGCAACCTCCATGCCCTGGGGCCTTGGAAACTGACAACAATGAGCCAGATTTAGCATACCCTAAAACTTGCTGAGTGAGCCAGTGAAACAAGGAGCTGCTGCCTTGCTTTTGCAAGTCCAGGGAGGAGTGTGAAGAACTCTGTGGCAGGGCCTCTGAAACTGGTATCATCAGCTTCCAGGGTTTGTCTTCCCAGTGGTCCTAAAACCCACTGAGCAGAGAACTGCCACTTTTTCAGGCAAGTCCTGGAAGTGGCATGGAATGCACCACTTCCCTAGCCTCTGAAACTGCCATCAGCCTGCAAGATTTAATATCCAAGTGGCCCTAGAACCCTGCTGAGTGGGCTAGGAAACAGAGAGCTGCTGCATGGTATCATGTCCTGGGGCCCCTGAAACTAATATCAGTCCACTTTCAGGTTTGGCATCCAAACAGCCCTAAAACTTCCTGAGTGGGCCAGTGGACCAGTGACCTGCCTCTTTGCTTCAGCATGTCCTAGAAGAGGTGTGGAGATCTCTGCCTCCAGGTCCTCTCAAACTGACATCAGCCCATGAGATTTGGCAACCAGGCAGACCAAATACCTGATGAGTGTCTGGCAGAACAGGGAGCTGCCACTTCACTTCAGCAAGTCCTAAAAAGGGTATGGAGAGCTCTGTGTTCCAGGACCACTGGTGTCAAATCAGCCCACCTGATTGGGCATACAAACGGCTCTAGACACTGCTGAACAGTATTAAAGCTGTCAGATCACTGAACCACTTTGTTAGGCCAGACTTTGCTCTCCATGGCCTAACTAACTTTTATGAGCTAGCTAATAGAACCAAACTAGTATATCTCTAAACTAAGATTCAAGGATACCCTGAGCTTTTAGTTTAGAGCTAAAATGATAACATGAAAAATAAACATGAATATCAACACTGCTAAAAGATCACAATGTAGCTGTTGTGCCACCCCGGGGGTCGCCAACCCAAAGACCACTCACGATACACGAGTCGATGCAAGAAGCAAGAGGCTGGTTTATTACTGACGCGTCAGGGTCCCTCAGCCGCTTGGGGGAAGGACCTTGAGCGGCTGTTACAGGCTGTTTTTAA